>JAENPR010001876.1:0-100949 GCA_018135685.1 Themeda triandra | reverse complement strand
TGGAAAACTCTATGGTGGAGAGGTGAGGCATCAAAATGGCTTAACCATAGGGTACGAGCATGCTTGACCCGGTGCCGAGAGCCATAGGATGCACAGGATCCGGCCGTCCGGCAGCACAGTCGTGTGTGCAAATATGGAACTTCTGGAGTCATGGAGCTGTGGTTAAGGGCCATTCAGGCTCTCAGGTGATGACAAACATTGTGGTGGTGAGGCCAGAGGCGTAAAAATGCCTTAACTATGGCATACGGTCGTGCTTGACCTAGTGTCGAGAGTTGTAGGACACGCTGGAACCGGCTGTGCAGTAGCATAGTCGTGTGTGCAAATATGGCAGTTCTAAAGCGGTGGAGCCATGGTTAAGGGCCATTCGGGTTCTCGAGCGGCATCAAACGCTATGGTGGAGAGGCCAGAGGTGTCAAAATGCCTTAACCATGGTGCATGGGCGTCCTTGACTTGGTGCGACGAGCCGTAGGACGCGCAGGAACCGGCCGTGCGGCCGCAAAGTCGTGTGTGCAAATATTGCAGTTCTAGAGCCGTGGAGCCATGGTTAAGGGCCGTTCAGGCTCTCGAGCGATGGCAAACACTATGGTAGTGAGGCCAGAGGTGTCAAAATGCCTTAACCATGGCGTACGGGCATGCTTGACTCGGTGCCGGGAGCCATAGGACGCGTTGGAACCGACCGTGCGGCAGCATGGTCGTGTGTGCAAATATGGCAGTTTTGGAGCTGTGGAGCCGTGGTTAAGGGCCCTTCAGGATCTCGGGTGATGGAAAACTCTATGGTGGAGAGGTGAGAGGCATCAAAATGGCTTAACCATGGGGTATGAGCGTGCTTGAACCGGTGCCGAGAGCCGTAGGATGCAAAGGATGTGGGCGAGCGGCAGCACAGTCGTGTGTGCAAATATGGAAGTTCTGGAGTCATGGAGATGTTGTTAAGGGCCGTTCGGGCTCTCGGGTGATGACAAACATTGTGGTGGTGAGGCCACAGGCGTCAAAATGCCTTAACCATGGCATACGGTCGTGCTTGACTTAGTGCCGAGAGCTGTAGGACACGAAGGAACTGGCTGTGCGGTAGCATAGTCGTGTGTGCAAATATGGCAGTTCTAGAGCTGTGGAGCCATGGTTAAGGGCCATTCGGGTTCTCGGGCAGCAACAAACGCTATGCTGGAGAGGCCAGAGGTGTCAAAATGCCTTAACCATGGCGCATGAGCGTGCTTTACTTGGTGTCAGGAGCCGTAGGACGCGCAGGAACCAGCCGTGCAGCAGCAAAGTCGTGTGTGCAAATATGGCAGTTCTGGAGCCGTGGAGCCGAGGTTAAGGGCCGTTCAAGCTCTCGAGCAATGGCAAATGATATGGTAGAGAGGCCAGAGGTGTCAAAATGCCTTAACCATGGTGTACGGGCATGCTTGACTCAGTGCCGGGAGCCATAGGACGCGTTGGAACCGACCGTGCGGCAGCATGGTCGTGTGTGCAAATATGGCAGTTTTGGAGCCGTGAAGCCGTGGTTAAGGGCCCTTCAGGCTCTCGGGTGATGGAAAACTCTATGGTGGAGAGGTGAGAGGCATCAAAATGGCTTAACCATGGCGTACGGGCGTGCTTGACCCGGTGCCGAGAGCCGTAGGATGCACAGGATCCGGCCGTGCGGCAGCACAGTCGGGTGTACAATTATGGATGTTCTGTGCAATTATGGATGTTCTGGAGTCGTGGAGCTATAGTTAAGGGCCGTTCGGGCTCTCGGGTGATGAAAAACATTGTGGTAGTGAGACCAGAGGCGTCAAAACGCCTTAACCCTGGCATACGGTCGTGCTTGACCTAGTGTCGAGAGTTGTAGGACACGCCCCCGAACCGGCTGTGCGGTAGCATAGTCGTGTGTGCAAATATGGCAGTTCTAAAGCGGTGGAGCCATGGTTAAGGGCCATTCGGGTTCTCGAGCGGCATCAAACGCTATGGTGGAGAGGCCAGAGGTGTCAAAATGCCTTAACCATGGCGCATGGGCGTCCTTGACTTGGTGCGAGGAGCCGTAGGACGCGCAGGAACCGGCCGTGCGGCAGCAAAGTCGTGTGTGCAAATATGGCAGTTCTAGAGCCATGGAGCCGAGGTTAAGGGCCGTTCGGGCTCTCGAGCGATGGCAAACGCTATGGTAGAGAGGCCAGAGGTGTCAAAATGCCTTAACCATGGCGTACGGGCATGCTTGACTTAGTGCCGGGAGCCATAGGACGCGTTGGAACGACCGTGTGGCCGCATGGTCGTGTGTGCAAAGATGGCAGTTTTGGAGCTGTGGAGCCATGGTTAAGGGCCCTTCAGGCTCTCGGGTGATGGAAAACTCTATGGTGGAGAGGTGAGAGGCATCAAAATGGCTTAACCATCGGGTACGAGCGTGCTTGAACCAGTGCCGAGAGCCGTAGGATGCAAAGGATCCGGCCGTGCAGCAACACAGTCGTGTGTGCAAATATGGAAGTTCTGGAGTCGTGGAGCTGTTGTTAAGGGCCGTTCGAGCTCTCGGGTGATGACAAACATTGTGGTGGTGAGGCCAGAGGTGTCAAATTGCCTTAACCATGGTATACAGTCGTGCTTGACTTAGTGCCGAGAGCTATAGGACACGCAGGAACTGGCTGTGCGGTAGCATAGTCGTGTGTGCAAATATGACAGTTCTAGAGCTGTGGAGCCATGGTTAAGGGCCATTCGGGTTCTCGGGCAGCAACAAACGCTGTGCCGGAGAGGCCAGAGGTGTCAAAATGCCTTAACCATGGTGCATGAGCGTGCTTTACTTGGTGCCAGGAGCCGTAGGACGCGCAGGAACCAGCCGTGCGGCAGCAAAGTCGTGTGTGCAAATATGGCAGTTCTGGAGCCATGGAGCCGAGGTTAAGGGCCGTTCAGGCTCTCGAGCTATGGCAAACGCTATGGTAGAGAGGCCAGAGGTGTCAAAATGCCTTAACCATGGCGTACGGGCATGCTTGACTCGGTCTTTGGGAGCCATAGGACGCGTTGGGCCCGGACCGGCCGTGCGGCGGCATGGTCGTGTGTGCAAATATGGCAGTTTTGGAGCCGTGAAGCCGTGGTTAAGGGCCCTTCAAGCTCTCGGGTGATGGAAAACTCTATGGTGGAGAGGTGAGAGGCATCAAAATGGCTTAACCATGGCGTACGGGCGTGCTTGACCCGGTGCCGAGAGCCGTAGGATGCACGGGGATCCGGCCGTGCGGCAGCACAGTCGAGTGTACAATTATGGATGTTCTGTGCAATTATGGATGTTCTGGAGTCGTGGAGCTGTAGTTAAGGGCCGTTCGGGCTCTCGGGTGATGAAAAACATTGTGGTAGTGAGACCAGAGGCGTCAAAACGCCTTAACCATGGCATACGGTCGCGCTTGACCTAGTGTCGAGAGTTGTAGGACACGCTGGAACCGGCTGTGCAGTAGCATAGTCGTGTGTGCAAATATGGCAGTTCTAAAGCGGTGGAGCCATGGTTAAGGGCCATTCGGGTTCTCGAGCGGCATCAAACGCTGTGGTGGAGAGGCCTGAGGTGTCAAAATGCCTTAAATTATGGCGCATGGGCGTCCTTGACTTGGTGCGAGGAGCCGTAGGACGCGCAGGAACTGGCCGTGTGGCAGCAAAGTCGTGTGTGCAAATATGGCAATTATGGAGCCATGGAGCCGAGGTTAAGGGCCGTTCGGGCTCTCGAGCGACAGCAAACGCTATGGTAGAGAGGCCAGAGGTGTCAAAATGCCTTAACCATGGCGTACGGGCATGCTTGACTTAGTGCCGGGAGCCATAGGACACGTTGGAACCGACCGTGCGGCAGCATGGTTGTGTGTGCAAATATGGCAGTTTTGGAGCCGTGGAGCCATGGTTAAGGGCCCTTCAGGCTCTCGGGTGATGGAAAACTCTATGGTGGAGAGGTGAGAGGCATCAAAATGGCTTCACCATGGGGTACGAGCGTGCTTGACCCGGTGCCGAGAGCCGTAGGATGCACGGGATCCGGCCATGCGGCGGCACGGTCGTGTTTGCAATTATGGATGTTACGGAGTCGTGGAGCTGTAGTTAAGGGCCGTTCGGGCTCTCGGGTGATGACAAACATTGTGGTGCTGAGGCCAAAGGCGTGAAAATGCCTTAACCATGGCATACGGTCGTGCTTGACCTAGTGTCGAGAGCTGTAGGATACGCAGGAACCGGCTGTGAGGTAGCGTAGTCGTGTGTGCAAATATGGCAGCTCTAGAGCTGTGAAGCCATGGTTAAGGGCCATTCGGGTTCTCAGGCGGCAACAAACGCTGTGGTGGAGAGGCTAGAGGTGTCAAAATGCCTCAACCATGGTGCATGGGCGTGCTTTACTTGGTGCCAGGAGCCGTAGGACGCGCAGGAACCGGCCGTGCGGCAGCAAAGTCGTGTGTGCAAATATGGCAGTTCTGGAGCCGTGGAGCCGAGGTTAAGGGCCATTCCGGCTCTCGAGCTATGGCAAACACTATGGTAGAGAGGCCAGAGGTGTCAAAATGCCTTAACCATGGCGTATGGGCATGCTTGACTCAGGGCCAGGTGCCATAGGACGCGTTGGAACCGACCGTGCGGCAGCATGGTTGTGTGTGCAAATATGGCAGTTTTGGAGCCGTGGAGCCGTGGTTAAGGGCCCTTCAGGCTCTCGGGTGATGGAAAACTCTATGGTGGAGAGGTGAGAGGCATCAAAATGGCTTAACCATGGCGTACGGGCATGCTTGACCCAGTGCCGAGAGCCATAGGATGCACAGGATCCGGCCGTGCGGCAGCACAGCCGTGTGTGCAAATATGGAAGTTCTAGAGTCATGGAGCTATGGTTAAGGGCCGTTCAGGCTCTTGGGTGATGACAAACATTGTGGTGGTGAGGCCAGAGGCATCAAAACGCCTTAACTATGGCATACGGTCATGCTTGACCTAGTGCCGAGAGCTGTAGGACACGCAGGAATCGGCTGTGCAGTAGCATAGTCGTGTGTGCAAATATGGCGGTTCTAGAGAGCCGTGGAGCCATGGTTAAGGGCCATTCGGGTTCTTGGGCGGCAACAAACACCGTTGTTGAGAGGCCAGAGGTGTCAAAACACCTTAACCAGGGCGCATGGGCGTGCTTGACTTGGTGCGCGGAGCCGTAGGACGCGCAGGAACCGGCCGTGCGGCAGCAAAGTCGTGTGTGCAAATATGGCAGTTCTAGAACCGTGGAGCTGAGGTTAAGGGCTGTTCAGGCTCTCGAGCGATGGCAAACGCTATGGTAGAGAGGCTAGAGGTGTCAAAATGCCTTAACCATGGCGTACGGGCATGCTTGACTCAGTGCCGGGAGCCATAGGACGCGTTGGAACCAGCCGTGCGGCAGCACGGTCGTGTGTGCAAATATGGCAGTTTTGGAGCCGTGAAGCCGTGGTTAAGGGCCCTTCAAGCTCTCAGGTGATGGAAAACTCTATGGTGGAGAGGTGAGAGGCATCAAAATGGCTTAACCATGGCGTACGGGTGTGCTTGACCCACTGCCGAGAGCCGTAGGATGCACAGGATCTGGCCGTGCGGCAGCACAGTCGAGTGTACAATTATGGATGTTCTGTGCAATTATGGATGTTCTGGAGTCGTGGAGCTGTAGTTAAGGGCCGTTCGGGCTCTCGGGTGATGAAAAACATTGTGGTAGTGAGACCAGAGGCGTCAAAACGCCTTAACCATGGCATACGGTCGCGCTTGACCTAGTGTCGAGAGTTGTAGGACACGCCGGAACCGGCCGTGTGCGGTAGCATAGTCGTGTGTGCAAATATGGCGTTCTAAAGCGGTGGAGCCATGGTTAAGGGCCATTCGAGTTCTCGAGCGGCATCAAACGCTGTGGTGGAGAGGCCCGAAGGTGTCAAAACGCCTTAAATTATGGCGCATGGGCGTCCTTGACTTGGTGCGAGGAGCCGTAGGACGCGCAGGAACTGGCCGTGCGGCAGCAAAGTCGTGTGTGCAAATATGGCAATTATGGAGCCATGGAGCCGAGGTTAAGGGCCGTTCGGGCTCTCGAGCGACAGCAAACGCTATGGTAGAGAGGCCAGAGGTGTCAAAATGCCTTAACCATGGCGTACGGGCATGCTTGACTTAGTGCCGGGAGCCATAGGACGCGTTGGAACCGACCGTGCGGCAGCATGGTCGTGTGTGCAAATATGGCAGTTTTGGAGCCGTGGAGCCATGGTTAAGGGCCCTTCAGGCTCTCGGGTGATGGAAAACTCTATGGTGGAGAGGTGAGAGGCATCAAAATGGCTTCACCATGGGGTACGAGCGTGCTTGACCCGTGCCGAGAGCCGTAGGATGCACGGGATCCGGCCATGCGGCGGCACGGTCGTGTTTGCAATTATGGATGTTCTGGAGTCGTGGAGCTGTAGTTAAGGGCTGTTCGGGCTCTCGGGTGATGACGAACATTGTGGTGCTGAGGCCAAAGGCGTGAAAATGCCTTAACCATGGCATACGGTCATGCTTGACCTAGTGTCGAGAGCTGTAGGATACGCAGGAACCGGCTGTGAGGTAGCGTAGTCGTGTGTGCAAATATGGCAGCTCTAGAGCTGTGAAGCCATGGTTAAGGGCCATTCGGGTTCTCAGGCGGCAACAAACGCTGTGGTGGAGAGGCCAGAGGTGTCAAAACGCCTCAACCATGGTGCATGGGCGTGCTTTACTTGGTGCCAGGAGCCGTAGGACGCGCAGGAACCGGCCGTGCGGCAGCAAAGTCGTGTGTGCAAATATGGCAGTTCTGGAGCCGTGGAGCCGAGGTTAAGGGCCATTCCGGCTCTCGAGCTATGGCAAACACTATGGTAGAGAGGCCAGAGGTGTCAAAATGCCTTAACCATGGCGTATGGGCATGCTTGACTCAGTGCCAGGTGCCATAGGACGCGTTGGAACCAACCGTGCGGCAGCATGGTTGTGTGTGCAAATATGGCAGTTTTGGAGCCGTGGAGCCGTGGTTAAGGGCCCTTCAGGCTCTCGGGTGATGGAAAACTCTATGGTGGAGAGGTGAGAGGCATCAAAATGGCTTAACCATGGCGTACGGGCATGCTTGACCCAGTGCCGAGAGCCATAGGATGCACAGGATCCGGCCATGCGGCAGCACAGCCGTGTGTGCAAATATGGAAGTTCTAGAGTCATGGAGCTATGGTTAAGGGCCGTTCAGGCTCTTGGGTGATGACAAACATTGTGGTGGTGAGGCCAGAGGCATCAAAACGCCTTAACTATGGCATACGGTCATGCTTGACCTAGTGCCGAGAGCTGTAGGACACGCAGGAATCGGCTGTGCAGTAGCATAGTCGTGTGTGCAAATATGGCAGTTCTAGAGCAGTGGAGCCATGGTTAAGGGCCATTCGGGTTCTTGGGCGGCAACAAACACTGTTGTTGAGAGGCCAGAGGTGTCAAAACACCTTAACCAGGGCGCATGGGCGTGCTTGACTTGGTGCGCGGAGCCGTAGGACGCGCAGGAACCGGCCGTGCGGCAGCAAAGTCGTGTGTGCAAATATGGCAGTTCTAGAACCGTGGAGCCGAGGTTAAGGGCTGTTCAGGCTCTCGAGCGATGGCAAACGCTATGGTAGAGAGGCCAGAGGTGTCAAAATGCCTTAACCATGGCGTACGGGCATGCTTGACTCAGTGCTGGGAGCCATAGGACGCGTTGGAACTGACCGTGCGGCAGCATGGTCGTGTGTGCAAATATGGCAGTTTTGGAGCCGTGAAGCCGTGGTTAAGGGCCCTTCAAGCTCTCGGGTGATGGAAAACTCTATGGTGGAGAGGTGAGAGGCATCAAAATGGCTTAACCATGGCGTACGGGCGTGCTTGACCCGGTGCCGAGAGCCGTAGGATGCACAGGATCCGGCCGTGCGGCAGCACAGTCGAGTGTACAATTATGGATGTTCTGTGCAATTATGGATGTTCTGGAGTCGTGGAGCTGTAGTTAAGGGCCGTTCGGGCTCTCGGGTGATGAAAAACATTGTGGTAGTGAGACCAGAGGCGTCAAAACGCCTTTACCATGGCATACGGTCGCGCTTGACCTAGTGTCGAGAGTTGTAGGACACGCTGGAACCGGCTGTGCAGTAGCATAGTCGTGTGTGCAAATATGGCAGTTCTAAAGCGGTGGAGCCATGGTTAAGGGCCATTCGAGTTCTCGAGCGGCATCAAACGCTGTGGTGGAGAGGCCAGAGGTGTCAAAACGCCTTAAATTATGGCGCATGGGCGTCCTTGACTTGGTGCGAGGAGCCGTAGGACGCGCAGGAACTGGCCGTGCGGCAGCAAAGTCGTGTGTGCAAATATGGCAATTATGGAGCCATGGAGCCGAGGTTAAGGGCCGTTCGGGCTCTCGAGCGACAGCAAACGCTATGGTAGAGAGGCCAGAGGTGTCAAAATGCCTTAACCATGGCGTACGGGCATGCTTGACTTAGTGCCGGGAGCCATAGGACGCGTTGGAACCGACCGTGCGGCAGCATGGTCGTGTGTGCAAATATGGCAGTTTTGGAGCCGTGGAGCCATGGTTAAGGGCCCTTCAGGCTCTCGGGTGATGGAAAACTCTATGGTGGAGAGGTGAGAGGCATCAAAATGGCTTCACCATGGGGTACGAGCGTGCTTGACCAGGTGCCGAGAGCCGTAGGATGCACAGGATCCGGCCATGCGGCAGCACAGTCGTGTTTGCAATTATGGATGTTCTGGAGTCGTGGAGCTGTAGTTAAGGGCCGTTCGGGCTCTCGGGTGATGACAAACATTGTGGTGCTGAGGCCAAAGGCGTGAAAATGCCTTAACCATGGCATACGGTCATGCTTGACCTAGTGTCGAGAGCTGTAGGATACGCAGGAACCGGCTGTGAGGTAGCGTAGTCGTGTGTGCAAATATGGCGGCTCTAGAGGCCGTGAAGCCATGGTTAAGGGCCATTCGGGTTCTCAGGCGGCAACAAACGCTGTGGTGGAGAGGCCAGAGGTGTCAAAACGCCTCAACCATGGTGCATGGGCGTGCTTTACTTGGTGCCAGGAGCCGTAGGACGCGCAGGAACCGGCCGTGCGGCAGCAAAGTCGTGTGTGCAAATATGGCAGTTCTGGAGCCGTGGAGCCGAGGTTAAGGGCCATTCCGGCTCTCGAGCTATGGCAAACACTATGGTAGAGAGGCCAGAGGTGTCAAAATGCCTTAACCATGGTGTATGGGCATGCTTGACTCAGTGCCAGGTGCCATAGGACGCGTTGGAACCGACCGTGCGGCGGCATGGTTGTGTGTGCAAATATGGCGGTTTTGGAGCCGTGGAGCCGTGGTTAAGGGCCCTTCGGGCTCTCGGGTGATGGAAAACTCTATGGTGGAGAGGTGAGAGGCATCAAAATGGCTTAACCATGGCGTACGGGCATGCTTGACCCGGTCCGAGAGCCATAGGATGCACAGGGATCCGGCCGTGCGGCGGCACGGCCGTGTGTGCAAATATGGAAGTTCTAGAGTCATGGAGCGTAGTTAAGGGCCGTTCGGGCTCTTGGGTGATGACAAACATTGTGGTGGTGAGGCCAGAGGCATCAAAACGCCTTAACTATGGCATATGGTCATGCTTGACCTAGTGCCGAGAGCTGTAGGACACGCAGGAATCGGCTGTGCAGTAGCATAGTCGTGTGTGCAAATATGGCAGTTCTAGAGCTGTGGAGCCATGGTTAAGGGCCATTCAGGTTCTTGGGCGGCAACAAACACTGTTGTTGAGAGGCCATAGGTGTCAAAACACCTTAACCAGGGCGCATGGGCGTGCTTGACTTGGTGCGAGGAGCCGTAGGATGCGCAGGAACCGGCCGTGCGGCAGCAAAGTCATGTGTGCAAATATGGCAGTTCTAGAACCGTGGAGCCGAGGTTAAGGGCTGTTCAGGCTCTCGAGCGATGGCAAACGCTATGGTAGAGAGGCCGGGGTGTCAAAATGCCTTAACCATGGCGTACGGGCATGCTTGACTCGGTCTTAGGGAGCCGTAGGACGCGTTGGAACCAGCCGTGCGGCAGCATGGTCGTGTGTGCAAATATGGCAGTTTTGGAGCCGTGGAGCCATGGTTAAGGGCCCTTCAGGCTCTCGGGTGATGGAAAACTCTATGGTGGAGAGGTGAGAGGCATCAAAATGGCTTAACCATGGTGTACGAGCATGCTTGAACCGGTGCCGAGAGCCGTAGGATGCAAAGGATCCGGCCGTGCGGCAGCACAGTCATGTGTGCAAATATGGAAGTTCTGGAGTCATGGAGCTGTTGTTAAGGGCCGTTCGGGCTGTCGGGTGATGACAAACATTGTGGTGGTGAGGCCAGAGGTGTCAAAATGCCTTAACCATGGCATACGGTCGTGGTTGACTTAGTGCCGAGAGCTGTAGGACACGCAGGAACCGGCTGTGTGGTAGCATAGTCGTGTGTGCAAATATGGCAGTTCTAGAGCTGTGGAGCCATGGTTAAGGGCCATTCGAGTTCTCGGGTGGCAACAAACGCTATGCTGGAGAGGCCAGAGGTGTCAAAACGCCTCAACCATGGCGCATGGGCGTGCTTTACTTGGTGCCAGGAGCCGTAGGACGCGCAGGAACCGGCCGTGCTGCAGCAAAGTCGTGTGTGCAAATATGGCAGTTCTGGAGCCATGGAGCCGAGGTTAAGGGCCGTTCAGGCTCTCGAGCGATGACAAACACTATGGTAGAGAGGCTAGAGGTGTCAAAATGCCTTAACCATGGCGTACGGGTATGCTTGACTCAGTGCCGGGAGCCATAGGACGCGTTGGAACCGACCGTGCGGCAGCATGGTCGTGTGTGCAAATATGGCAGTTTTGGAGCCGTGGAGCCGTGGTTAAGGGCCCTTCAGGCTCTCAGGTGGTGGAAAACTCTATGGTGGAGAGGTGAGAGGCATCAAAATGGCTTAACCATGGCGTACGGGTGTGCTTGACCCGGTGCCGAGAGCCGTAGGATGCACGGGATCCGGTCGTGCGGCGGCACGGTCGTACGTGCAATTATGGATGTTAGGAGTCGTGGAGCTATAGTTAAGGGCCGTTCGGGCTCTCGGGTGATGACAAACATTGTGGTGGTCAGGCCAGAGGTGTGAAAATGCCTTAACCATGGCATACGGTCGTGCTTGACCTAGTGTCGAGAGCTGTAGGATACGCAGGAACTGGCTGTGCGGTAGCATAGTCGTGTGTGCAAATATGGCAGTTCTAGAGCTGTGGAGCCATGGTTAAGGGCCATTCGTGTTCCCGGGCGGCAACAAACGCTATGCTGGAGAGGCCAGAGGTGTCAAAATGCCTTAACCATGGCGCATGGGCGTGCTTGACTTGGTGTGAGGAGCCGTAGGACGCGCAGGAACCGGCCGTGCGGCAGCAAAGTCGTGTGTGCAAATATGGCAGTTTTGGAGCCGTGGAGCCGAGGTTAAGGGCCATTCAGGCTCTCGAGCTATAGCAAACGCTATTGTAGAGAGGCTAGAGGTGTCAAAATGCCTTAACCATGGCGTACGGGTATGCTTGACTCAGTGCCGGGAGCCATAGGACGCGTTGGAACCGACCGTGCGGCAGCATGGTCGTGTGTGCAAATATGGCAGTTTTGGAGCCGTGGAGCCGTGGTTAAGGGCCCTTCAGGCTCTCGGGTGATGGAAAACTCTATGGTGGAGAGGTGAGAGGCAACAAAATGGCTTAACCATGGCGTACGGGCATGCTTGACCCAGTGCCGAGAGCCATAGGATGCACAGGATCCGGCCGTGCGGCAGCACAGCCGTGTGTGCAAATATGGAAGTTCTGGAGTCATGGAGCTGTGGTTAAGGGCCGTTCAGGCTCTTGGGTGATGACAAACATTGTGGTGGTGTGGCCAGAGGCGTCAAAACGCCTTAACTATGGCATAAGGTCGTGCTTGATCTAGTGCTGAGAGCTGTAGGACACGCAGGAATCGGCTGTGCAGTAGCATAGTCGTGTGTGCAAATATGGCAGTTCTAGAGCTGTGGAGCCGTGGTTAAGGGCCATTCGGGTTCTTGGGTGGCAACAAACACTGTTGTTGAGAGGCCAGAGGTGTCAAAACACCTTAACTATGGCGCATGGGCGTGCTTGACTTGGTGCGAGGTGCCGTAGGACGCGCAGGAACCGGCCATGCGGCAGCAAAGTCGTGTGTGCAAATATGGCAGTTCTAGAGCCGTGGAGCCGAGGTTAAGGGCTGTTCAGGCTCCCGAGCGATGGCAAACGCTATGGTAGAGAGGCCAGAGGTGTCAAAATGCCTTAACCATGGCGTACGGGCATGCTTGACTCAGTGCCGGGAGCCATAGGACGCGTTGGAATCGACTGTGCGGCTGCATGGTCGTGTGTGCAAATATGGTAGTTTTGGAGCCGTGGAGCCATGGTTAAGGGCCCTTCAGGCTTTCGAGTGATGGAAAACTCTATGGTGGAGAGGTGAGAGGCATCAAAATGGCTTAACCATGGCGTACGGGCTTGCTTGACCCGGTGCCGAGAGCCATAGGATGCCCCGGGATCCGGCCGTGCGGCGGCACGGTCGTGTGTGCAAATATGGAAGTTACGGAGTCATGGAGTTGTGGTTAAGGGCCGTTCGGGCTCTCGGGTGATGACAAACATTGTGCTGGTGAGGCCAGAGGCCTCAAAACGCCTTAACTATGGCATACGGTCGTGCTTGACCTAGTGCCGAGAGCTGTAGGACACGCAGGAACTGGCTGTGCAGTAGCATAGTCGTGTGTGCAAATATGGCAGTTCTAGAGCTGTGGAGACATGGTTAAGGGCCATTCGGGTACTCGGGTGACAACAAACGCTGTGGTGGAGAGGCCAGAGGAGTCAAAACACCTTAACCATGGCGCATGGGCGTGCTTGACTTGGTGCAAGGAGCTGTAGGACGCGCAGGAACCGGCCGCGCGGCAGCAAAGTCGTGTGTGCAAATATGGCAGTTCTGTAGCCAAGGAGCCGATGTTAAGGGCCGTTCAGGCTCTCGAGTGATGTCAAACGCTATGGTAGAGAGGCCGGAGGTGTCAAAATGCCTTAACCATGGCGTACGGGCATGCTTGACTCGGTCTTAGGGAGCCATAGGACGTGTTGGAACCGGCCGTGCGCGGCATGGTCATGTGTGCTAATATAGCAGTTTTGGAGCTGTGGAGCCGTGGTTAAGGGCCCTTCAGGCTTTCGAGTGATGGAAAACTCTATGGTGGAGAGGTGAGAGGCATCAAAATGGCTTAACCATGGCGTACGGGCATGCTTGACCTGGTGCCGAGAGCCATAGGATTCCCAGGATCCGGCCGTGCGGCAGCACAGTCGTGTGTGCAAATATGGAAGTTCTGGAGTCATGGAGTTGTGGTTAAGGGCCGTTCGGGCTCTCGGGTGATGACAAACATTGTGGTGGTGAGGCCAGAGGCATCAAAACGCCTTAACTATGGCATACGGTCGTGCTTGACCTAGTGCCGAGAGCTGTAGGACACGCAGGAACTGGCTGTGCGGTAGCATAGTCGTGTGTGCAAATATGGCAGTTCTAGAGCCGTGGAGCCAAGGTTAAGGGCCATTCGGGTTCTCGGGCGACAACAAACGCTGTGGTGGAGAGGCCAGAGGTGTCAAAACACCTTAACCATGGCGCATGGGCGTGCTTGACTTGGTGCAAGGAGCTGTAGGACACGCAGGAACCGGCCGCGCGGCAGCAAAGTCGTGTGTGCAAATATGGCAGTTCTGTAGCCAAGGAGCTGAGGTTAAGGGCCGTTCAGGCTCTCGAGCGATGTCAAACGCTATGGTAGAGAGGCCAGAGGTGTCAAAATGCCTTAACCATGGCGTACGGGCATGCTTGACTCAGTGCCGGGAGCCATAGGACGTGTTGGAACCGACCGTGCGGCAGCATGGTCATGTGTGCTAATATAGCAGTTTTGGAGCTGTGGAGCCGTGGTTAAGGGCCCTTCAGGCTTTCGAGTGATGGAAAACTCTATGGTGGAGAGGTGAGAGGCATCAAAATGGCTTAACCATGGCGTACGGGCATGCTTGACCCGGTGCCGAGAGCCATAGGATTCCCAGGATCCGGCCGTGCGGCAGCACAGTCGTGTGTGCAAATATGGAAGTTCTGGAGTCATGGAGTTGTGGTTAAGGGCCGTTCGGGCTCTCGGGTGATGACAAAAATTGTGGTGGTGAGGCTAGAGGCATCAAAACGCCTTAACTATGGCATACGGTCGTGCTTGACCTAGTGCCGAGAGCTCTAGGACACGCAGGAACTGGCTGTGCAGTAGCATAGTCGTGTGTGCAAATATGGCAGTTCTAGAGCTGTGGAGCCATGGTTAAGGGCCATTCGGGTTCTCGGGCGACAACAAACGCTGTGGTGGAGAGGCCAGAGGTGTCAAAACGCCTTAACCATGGTGCATGGGCGTGCTTGACTTGGTGCAAGGAGCTGTAGGACGCGCAGGAACCGGCCGTGCGGCAGCAAAGTCGTGTGTGCAAATATGGTAGTTCTGTAGCCATGGAGCCGAGGTTAAGGGCCGTTCAGGCTCTCGAGCGATGGAAAACGCTATGGTAGAGAGGCCAGAGGTGTCAAAATGCCTTAACCATGGCGTATGGGCATGCTTGACTCAGTGCCGGGAGCCATAGGACGTGTTGGAACCGACCGTGCGGCAGCATGGTTATGTGTGCAAATATAGCAGTTTTGGAGCTGTGGAGCCGTGGTTAAGGGCCCTTCAGGCTCTCGGGTGATGGAAAACTCTATGGTGGAGAGGTGAGAGGCATCAAAATGGCTTAACCATGGGGTACGAGCATGCTTGAACCGGTGCCGAGAGCCGTAGCATGCAAAGGATCCGGCCGTGCGGTAGCACAGTCGTGTGTGCAAATATGGAAGTTCTGGAGTCGTGGAGCTGTTGTTAAGGGCCGTTCAGGCTCTCGGGTGATGAAAAACATTGTGGTGGTGAGGCCAGAGGCGTCAAAATGCCTTAACCATGGCATACGGTCGTGCTTAACTTAGTGCCGAGAGTAATAGGACACGCAGGAACTGGCTGTGCGGTAGCATAGTCGTGTGTGCAAATATGGCAGTTCTAGAGCTGTAGAGCCATGGTTAAGGGCCATTCGGGTTCTCGGGCGGCAACAAACGCTGTGCTGGAGAGGCCCGAGGTGTCAAAATGCCTTGACCATGGCGCATGGGCGTGCTTTACTTGGTGCCAGGAGCCGTTGGACGCGCAGGAACCAGCCGTGCGGAAGCAAAGTCGTGTGTGCAAATATGGCAGTTCTAGAGCCATGGAGCCAAGGTTAAGGGCCGTTCAGGCTCTTGAGCGATGGCAAATGCTATGGTAGAGAGGCCAGAGGTGTCAAAATGCCTTAACCATAGCGTACGGGCATGCTTGACTCAGTGCCGGGAGCCATAGGACGCATTGGAACCAACCGTGCGGCAGCGTGGTCGTCTGTGCAAATATGGCAGTCTTGGAGCCATGGTTAAGGGCCCTTCAGGCTCTCGGGTGACGGAAAACTCTATGGTGGAGAGGTGAGAGGCATCAAAATGGCTTAACCATGGTGTACGAGCATGCCTGAACCGGTGCCGAGTGCCGTAGGATGCAAAGGATCCGGCCGTGCGGCAGCACAGTCATGTGTGCAAATATGGAAGTTCTGGAGTCATGGAGCTATTGTTAAGGGCCGTTCGCGCTCTCGGGTGTTGACAAACATTGTGGTGGTGAGGCCAGAGGTGTCAAAATGTCTTAACCATGGCATACGGTCGTGCTTGACTTAGTGCCGAGAGCTGTAGGACACGCAGGATCCGGCTGTGCGGTAGCATAGTCGTGTGTGCAAATATGGCAGTTCTAGAGCTGTGGAGCCATGGTTAAGGGCCATTCGGGTTCTCGGGCGGCAACAAACGCTGTGCTGGAGAGGCCCGAGGTGTCAAAATGCCTTAACCATGGCGCATGGGCGTGCTTTACTTGGTGCCAGGAGCCGTTGGACGCGCAGGAACCAGCCGTGCGGAAGCAAAGTCGTGTGTGCAAATATGGCAGTTCTAGAGCCATGGAGCCAAGGTTAAGGGCCGTTCAGGCTCTTGAGCGATGGCAAATGCTATGGTAGAGAGGCCAGAGGTGTCAAAATGCCTTAACCATAGCGTACGGGCATGCTTGACTCAGTGCCGGGAGCCATAGGACGCATTGGAACCAACCGTGCGGCAGCGTGGTCGTCTTTTCAAATATGGCAGTCTTGGAGCCATGGTTAAGGGCCCTTCAGGCTCTCGGGTGACGGAAAACTCTATGGTGGAGAGGTGAGAGGCATCAAAATGGCTTAACCATGGTGTACGAGCATGCCTGAACCGGTGCCGAGTGCCGTAGGATGCAAAGGATCCGGCCGTGCGGGCAAGACAACATGTGTGCAAATATGGAAGTTCTGGAGTCATGGAGCTATTGTTAAGGGCCGTTCGCGCTCTCGGGTGTTGACAAACATTGTGGTGGTGAGGCCAGAGGTGTCAAAATGTCTTAACCATGGCATACGGTCGTGCTTGACTTAGTGCCGAGAGCTGTAGGACACGCAGGATCCGGCTGTGCGGTAGCATAGTCGTGTCTTCAAATATGGCAGTTCTAGAGCTGTGGAGCCATGGTTAAGGGCCATTCGGGTTCTCGGGCGGCAACAAATGCTGTGCTGGAGAGGCCAGAGGTGTCAAAACGCCTCAACCATGGCGCATGGGCGTGCTTTACTTGGTGCCAGGAGCCGTAGGACGCGCAGGAACCGGCCGTGCGGCAGCAAAGTCGTGAGTGCAAATATGGCAGTTCTGGAGCCGTGGAGCCGAGGTTAAGGGCCGTTCAGGCTCTTGAGCAACGGCAAACGCTATGGTAGAGAGGCCAGAGGTGTCAAAATGCCTTAACCATGGCGTACGGGTATGCTTGACTCAGTGCCGGGAGCCATAGGACACTTTGGAACCGACCGTGCGGCAGCATGGTCGTGTGTGCAAATATGGCAGTTTTGGAGCCATGGAGCCGTGGTTAAGGGCCCTTCAGGCTCACGGGTGGTGGAAAACTCTATGGTGGAGAGGTGAGAGGCATCAAAATGGCTTAACCATGGCGTACGGGCGTGCTTGACCCGGTGCCGAGAGCCGTAGGATGCACAGGATCCGGTCGTGCGGCAGCACAGTCGTGTGTGCAATTATGGATGTTCTGGAGTCATGGAGCTATAGTTAAGGGCCGTTCGGGCTCTCGGGTGATGACAAACATTGTGGTGGTGAGGCCAGAGGCGTGAAAACGCCTTAACCATGGCATACGGTCGTGCTTGACCTAGTGTCGAGAGCTGTAGGATATGCAGGAACCGGCTGTGCGGTAGCATAGTCGTGTGTGCAAATATGGCAGTTCTAGAGCTGTGGAGCCATGGTTAAGGGCCATTCGGGTTCTCGGGCGGCAACAAACGCTATGCTGGAGAGGCCAGAGGTGTCAAAATTCCTTAACCATGGCGCATGGGCATGCTTGACTTGGTGTGAGGAGCCGTAGGACGCGCAGGAACCGGCTGTGCGGCATCAAAGTCGTGTGTGCAAATATGGCAGTTCTGGAGCCGTGGAGCCGAGGTTAAGGGCCATTCAGGCTCCCGAGCTATGGCAAATGCTATGGTAGAGAGGCCAGAGGTGTCAAAATGCCTTAACCATGGCGTATGGGCATGCTTGACTCTGTGCCAGGAGCCATAGGACGCGCTGGAACCGACCGTGCGGCAGCATGGTTGTGTGTGCAAATATGGCAGTTTTGGAGCCGTGGAGCCATGGTTAAGGGCCCTTCAGGCTCTTGGGTGATGGAAAACTCTATGGTGGAGAGGTGAGAGGCATCCAAATGGCTTAACCATGGCGTACGGGCATGCTTGACCCGGTCTTGAGAGCCATAGGATGCACGGGGATCCGGCCGTGCGGTAGCACGGCCGTGTGTGCAAATATGGAAGTTCGGAGTCATGGAGCATTTGTTAAGGGCCGTTCGGGCTCTTGGGTGATGACAAACATTGTGGTGGTGAGGCCGGGGCGTCAAAATGCCTTAACTATGGCATACGGTCGTGCTTGACCTAGTGCCGAGAGCCAGTAGGACACACAGGAATCGGGCCGTGCGCAAAAGAGCATAGACGTGTGTGCAAATATGGCAGTTCTAGAGCTATGGAGCCATGGTTAAGGGCCATTCGGGTTCTTGGGCGGCAACAAACACTGTTGTTGAGAGGCCAGAGGTGTCAAAACGCCTTAACCATGGCGCATGGGCGTGCTTGACTTGGTGCGAGGAGCCGTAGGTCGCGCAGGAACCGGCTGTGCGGCAGCAAAGTCGTGTGTGCAAATATGGCAGTTCTAGAGCCGTGGAGCCGAGGTTAAGGGCTGTTCAGGCTCTCGAGCGATGGCAAACACTATGGTAGAGAGGCCAAAGGTGTCAAAATGCCTTAACCATGGCGTACGGGTATGCTTGACTCAGTGCCGGGAGCCATAGGACGCGTTGGAACCGACCGTGCGGCTGAATGGTCGTGTGTGCAAATATGGTAGTTTTGGAGCTGTGGAGCCGTGGTTAAGGGCCCTTCAGGCTTTCAAGTGATGGAAAACTCTATGGTGGAGAGGTGAGAGGCATCAAAATGGCTTAACCATGGCGTACGGGCATGCTTGACCCGGTGCCGAGAGCCATAGGATGCCCAGGATCCAGCCGTGCGGCAGCACATTCGTGTGTGCAAATATGGAAGTTCTGGAGTCATGGAGTTGTGGTTAAGGGCCGTTGGGGTCTCGGGTGATGACAAACATTGTGGTGGTGAGGCCAGAGGCATCAAAATGCCTTAACTATGGCATACGGTCGTGCTTGACCTAGTGCCGAGAGCTGTAGGACACGCAGGAACCGGCTGTGCAGCATAGTCGTGTGTGCAAATATGGCAGTTCTAGAGCTGTGGAGCCATGGTTAAGGGCCATTCGGGTTCTCGGGCGACAACAAACGCTGTGGTGGAGAGGCCAGAGGTGTCAAAACTCCTTAACCATGGCGCATGGGCGTGCTTGACTTGGTGCAAGGAGCTGCAGGACGCGCAGGAACCGGCCGTGCGGCAGCAAAGTCGTGTGTGCAACTATGGCAGTTCTGTAGCCGTGGAGCCGAGGTTAAGGGCCGTTCAGGCTCTCGAGCAATGGCAAACGCTATGGTAGAGAGGTCAAAGGTGTCAAAATGCCTTAACCATGGCGTACGGGCATGCTTGACTCAGTGTCGGGAGCCATAGGACGTGTTGGAACTGACCGTGCGGCAGCATGGTCGTGTGTGCAATTATAGCAGTTTTGGAGCTGTGGAGCCATGGTTAAGGGCCCTTCAGGCTCTCGGGTGATGGAAAACTCTGTGGTGGAGAGGTGAGAGGCATCAAAATGGCTTAACCATGGGGTACGAGCGTGCTTGAACCGGTGCCGAGAGCCGTAGCATGCAAAGGATCCGGCCGTGCGGTAGCACAGTCGTGTGTGCAAATATGGAAGTTCTGGAGTCGTGGTGCTGTTGTTAAGGGCCGTTCAGGCTCTCGGGTGATGACAAACATTGTGGTGGTGAGGCCAGAGGCGTCAAAATGCCTTAACCATGGCATACGGTCGTGCTTGACTTAGTGCCGAGAGCTGTAGGACACGCAGGAACTGGCTGCGCGGTAGCATAGTCGTGTGTGCAAATATGGCAGTTCTAGAGCTGTAGAGCCATGGTTAAGGGCCATTCGGGTTCTCGGGCGGCAACAAACGCTGTACTAGAGAGGCCAGAGGTGTCAAAACGCCTCAACCATGGTGCATGGGCGTGCTTTACTTGGTGCCAGGAGCCGTAGGACGCGCAGGAACCGGCCGTGCGGCAGCAAAGTCGTGTGTGCAAATATGGCAGTTCTGGAGCCGTGGAGCCGAGGTTAAGGGCTGTTCAGGCTCTCAAGCGACGGCAAACGCTATGGTAGAGAGGCCAGAGGTGTCAAAATGCCTTAACCATGGCGTACGGGTATGCTTGACTCAGTGCTGGGAGCCATAGGACGCGTTGGAACCGACCGTGCGGCAGCATGGTCGTGTGTGCAAATATGGCAGTTTTGGAGCTGTGGAGCCATGGTTAAGGGCCCTTCAGGCTCTCGGGTGGTGGAAAACTCTATGGTGGAGAGGTTGGCGTACGGGCGTGCTTGACCCGGTGCCGAGAGCCGTAGGATGCATAGGATCCGGTCGTGCGGCAGCACAGTCATGTGTGCAATTATGGATGTTCTGGAGTCGTGGAGCTATAGTTAAGGGCCGTTCGGGCTCTCGGGTGATGACAAACATTGTGGTGGTGAGGCCAGAGGCATGAAAACGCCTTAACCATGGCATACGGTCGTGCTTGACCTAGTGTCGAGAGCTGTAAGATATGCAGGAACCGGCTGTGCGGTAGAATAGTCGTGTCTGCAAATATGGCAGTTCTAGAGCTGTGGAGCCATGGTTAAGGGCCATTCGGGTTCTCGGGCGGCAACAAACACTATGCTGGAGAGGCCAGAGGTGTCAAAACACCTTAACCATGGCGCATGGGCGTGCTTGACTTGGTGTGAGGAGCCGTAGGACGCGCAGGAACCGGCCGTGCGGCAGCAAAGTCGTGTGTGCAAATATGGCAGTTCTGGAGCCGTGGAGCCGAGGTTAAGGGCCATTCAGGCTCTCGAGCTATGGCAAATGCTATGGTAGAGAGGCCAGAGGTGTCAAAATGCCTTAACCATGGCGTACGGGCATGCTTGACTCAGTGCCGGGAGCCATAGGACACGTTGGAACCGACCGTGCGGCAGCATGGTTGTGTGTGCAAATATGGCAGTTTTGGAGCCGTGGAGCCATGGTTAAGGGCCCTTCAGGCTCTCGGGTGATGGAAAACTCTATGGTGGAGAGGTTAGAGGCATCAAAATGGCTTAACCATGGCGTACGGGCATGCTTGACCCAGTGCCGAGAGCCATAGGATGCACAGGATCCGGCCGTGCGGCAGCACAGCCGTGTGTGCAAATATGGAAGTTCTGGAGTCATGGAGCTGTGGTTAAGGGCCGTTCAGGCTCTTGGGTGATGACAAACATTGTGGTGGTGTGGCCGGGCGTCAAAACGCCTTAACTATGGCATACGGTCATGCTTGACCTAGTGCCGAGAGCCGTAGGATACGCAGGAATCGGGCCGTGCGGTAGCATAGTCGTGTGTGCAAATATGGCGCTTCTAGAGCCGTGGAGCCATGGTTAAGGGCCATTCGGGTTCTTGGGCGGCAACAAACACCGTTGTTGAGAGGCCGAAGGTGTCAAAACACCTTAACCATGGCGCATGGGCTTGCTTGACTTGGTGCGAGGAGCCGTAGGACGCGCAGGAACCGGCCGTGCGGTAGCAAAGTCGTGTGTGCAAATATGGCAGTTCTAGAGCCGTGGAGCCAAGGTTAAGGGCTGTTCAGGCTCTCGAGCGATGGCAAACGCTATGGTAGAGAGGCCAGAGGTGTCAAAATGCCTTAACCATGGCGTACGGGCATGCTTGACTCAGTGCTGGGAGCCATAGGACGCGTTGGAACCGACCGTGCGGCTGCATGGTCGTGTGTGCAAATATGGTAGTTTTGGAGCCGTGGAGCCGTGGTTAAGGGCCCTTCAGGCTTTCAAGTGATGGAAAACTCTATGGTGGAGAGGTGAGAGGCATCAAAATGGCTTAACCATGGCGTACGGGCATGCTTGACCCGGTGCCGAGAGCCGTAGGATGCACAGGATCCGGTCGTGCGGCAGCACAGTCATGTGTGCAATTATGGATGTTCTGGAGTCGTGGAGCTATAGTTAAGGGCCGTTCGGGCTCTCGGGTGATGACAAACATTGTGGTGGTGAGGCCAGAGGCATGAAAACACCTTAACCATGGCATACGGTCGTGCTTGACCTAGTGTCGAGAGCTGTAAGATATGCAGGAACCGGCTGTGCGGTAGAATAGTCGTGTCTGCAAATATGGCAGTTCTAGAGCTGTGGAGCCATGGTTAAGGGCCATTCGGGTTCTCGGGCGGCAACAAACGCTATCTTTGGAGAGGCCGAGGTGTCAAAACACCTTAACCATGGCGCATGGGCGTGCTTGACTTGGTGTGAGGAGCCGTAGGACGCGCGAGGAACCGGCCGTGCGGCGGCAAAGTCGTGTGTGCAAATATGGCGGTTCGGAGCCGTGGAGCCAAGGTTAAGGGCCATTCGGGCTCTCGAGCTATGGCAAATGCTATGGTAGAGAGGCCGAGGTGTCAAAATGCCTTAACCATGGCGTACGGGCATGCTTGACTCGGTCGCCGGAGCCATAGGACGCGTTGGAACCGACCATGCGGCAAAGCATGGTTGTGTGTGCAAATATGGCGTTTTGGAGCCGTGGAGCCATGGTTAAGGGCCCTTCGGCTCTCGGGTGATGGAAAACTCTATGGTGGAGAGGTTAGAGGCATCAAAATGGCTTAACCATGGCGTACGGGCATGCTTGACCCAGTGCCGAGAGCCATAGGATGCACAGGATCCGGCCGTGCGGCAGCACAGCCGTGTGTGCAAATATGGAAGTTCTGGAGTCATGGAGCTGTGGTTAAGGGCCGTTCAGGCTCTTGGGTGATGACAAACATTGTGGTGGTGTGGCCAGAGGCATCAAAACGCCTTAACTATGGGATACGGTCATGCTTGACCTAGTGCCGAGAGCTGTAGGATACGCAGGAATCGGCTGTGCAGTAGCATAGTCGTGTGTGCAAATATGGCAGTTCTAGAGCTGTGGAGCCATGGTTAAGGGCCATTCGGGTTCTTGGGCGGCAACAAACACTGTTGTTGAGAGGCCAGAGGTGTCAAAACACCTTAACCATGGCGCATGGGCTTGCTTGACTTGGTGCGAGGAGCCGTAGGACGCGCAGGAACCGGCCGTGCGGTAGCAAAGTCGTGTGTGCAAATATGGCAGTTCTAGAGCCGTGGAGCCAAGGTTAAGGGCTGTTCAGGCTCTCGAGCGATGGCAAACGCTATGGTAGAGAGGCCAGAGGTGTCAAAATGCCTTAACCATGGCGTACGGGCATGCTTGACTCAGTGCTGGGAGCCATAGGACGCGTTGGAACCGACCGTGCGGGGCCGCATGGTCGTGTGTGCAAATATGGTAGTTTTGGAGCCGTGGAGCCGTGGTTAAGGGCCCTTCGGGCTTTCAAGTGATGGAAAACTCTATGGTGGAGAGGTGAGAGGCATCAAAATGGCTTAACCATGGCGTACGGGCTTGCTTGACTCGATGCGAGAGCCATAGGATGCCCAGATCCGGCCGTGCGGCGGCACGGTCGTGTGTGCAAATATGGAAGTTCTGGAGTCATGGAGTTGTGGTTAAGGGCCGTTCGGGCTCTCGGGTGATGACAAACATTGTGGTGGTGAGGCCAGAGGCATCAAAACACCTTAACTATGGCATACAGTTGTGCTTGACCTAGTGCCGAGAGCTGTAGGACACGCAGGAACTGGCTGTGCAGAAGCATATTCGTGTGTGCAAATATGGCAGTTCTGGAGCTGTGGAGCCATGGTTAAGGGCCATTCGGGTTCTTGGGCGACAACAAACGCTGTGGTGGAGAGGCCAGAGGTGTCAAAACACCTTAACCATGGCGCATGGGCGTGCTTGACTTGGTGCAAGGAGCTATAGGACGCGCAGGAACCGGCCGTGCGGCAGCAAAGTCGTGTGTGCAAATATGGCAGTTCTGTAGCCATGGAGCCAAGGTTAAGGGCCGTTTAGGCTCTCGAGCGATGGCAAACGCTATGGTAGAGAGGCCAGAGGTGTCAAAATGCCTTAACCATGGCATACGGGCATGCTTGACTCAGTGCCGGGAGCCATAGGACGTGTTGGAACCGACCGTGCGGCAGCATGGTCATGTGTGCAAATATAGCAGTTTTGGAGCTGTGGAGCCGTGGTTAAGGGCACTTTAGGCTTTCGAGTGATGGAAAACTCTATGGTGGAGAGGTGAGAGGCATCAAAATGGCTTAACCATGGTGTACGGGCATGCTTGACCCAGTGCCGAGAGCCATAGGATTCCCAGGATCCAGCCGTGCGGCAGCACAGTCGTGTGTGCAAATATGGAAGTTCTGGAGTCATGGAGTTGTGGTTAAGGGCCGTTCGGGCTCTCGGGTGATGACAAACATTGTGGTGGTGAGGCCAGAGGCATCAAAACGCCTTAACTATGGCATACGGTCGTGCTTGACCTAGTGCCGAGAGCTCTAGGACACGCAGGAACCGGCTGTGCAGTAGCATAGTCGTGTGTGCAAATATGGCAGTTCTAGAGCTGTGGAGCCATGGTTAAGGGCCATTCGGGTTCTTGGGCGGCAACAAACGCTGTGCTGGAGAGGCCAGAGGTGACAGAACGCCTTAACCATGGCGCATGGGCGTGCTTGACTTGGTGTGAGGAGCCGTAGGACGCGCAGGAACCGGCCGTGCGGCAGCAAAGTCGTGTGTGCAAATATGGCAGTTCTGGAGCCGTGGAGCCGAGGTTAAGGGCCATTCAGGCTCTCGAGCTATGGCAAATGCTATGGTAGAGAGGCCAGAGGTGTCAAAATGCCTTAACCTTGGCGTATGGGCATGCTTGACTCAGTGCCAGGAGCCATAGGACGCGTTGGAACCGACCGTGCGGCAGCATGGTTGTGTGTGCAAATATGGCAGTTTTACTGCCGTGGAGCCATGGTTAAGGGCCCTTCAGGCTCTCGGGTGATGGAAAACTCTATGGTGGAGAGGTGAGAGGCATCAAAATGGCTTAACCATGGCGTACGGGCATGCTTGACCCAGTGCCGAGAGCCATAGGATGCACAGGATCCGGCCGTGCGGCAGCACAGCCATGTGTGCAAATATGGAAGTTCTGGAGTCATGGAGCTCCGTTCAGGCTCTTGGGTGATGACAAACATTGTGGTGGTGTGGCCAGAGGCGTCAAAACGCCTTAACTATGGCATACAGTCATGCTTGACCTAGTGCCGAGAGCTGTAGGACACGCAGGAATCGGCTGTGCAGTAGCATAGTCGTGTGTGCAAATATGGCAGTTCTATAGCTGTGGAGCCATGGTTAAGGGCCATTCGGGTTCTTGGGCGGCAACAAACACTGTTGTTGAGAGGCCAGAGGTGTCAAAACACCTTAACCATGGCGCATGGGCGTGCTTGACTTGGTGCGAGGAGCCGTAGGACGCGCAGGAACCGGCCGTGCGGCAGCAAAGTCGTGTGTGCAAATATGGCAGTTCTAGAGCCGTGGAGCCGAGGTTAAGGGCTGTTCAGGCTCTCGAGCGATGGCAAACGCTATGGTAGAGAGGCCAGAGGTGTCAAAATGCATTAACCATGGCGTACGGACATGCTTGACTCAGTGCCGGGAGCCATAGGACGCGTTGGAACCGACCATGCGGCTGAATGGTCGTGTGTGCAAATATGGTAGTTTTGGAGCCGTGGAGCCGTGGTTAATGGCCCTTCAGGCGTTCGAGTGATGGAAACTCTATGGTGGAGAGGTGAGAGGCATCGAAATGGCTTAACCATGGCGTACGGGCATGCTTGACCCAGTGCCGAGAGCCATAGGATGCCCGGGATCCGGCCGTGCGGCAAAGACACGTCGTGTGTGCAAATATGGAACTTCCGGAGTCATGGAGTTGTGGTTAAGGGCCGTTCGGGCTCTCGGGTGATGACAAACATTGTGGTGGTGAGGCCAGAGGCATCAAAACGCCTTAACTATGGCATACGTTCGTGCTTGACCTAGTGCCGAGAGCTGTAGGACACGCAGGAATCGGCTGTGCAGTAGCATAGTCGTGTGTGCAAATATGGCAGTTCTAGAGCTGTGGAGCCATGGTTAAGGGCCATTCGGGTTCTCAGGCGACAACAAACGCTGTGGTGGAGAGGCCAGAGGTGTCAAAACGCCTTAACCATGGCGCATGGGCATGCTTGACTTGGTGCAAGGAGCTCTAGGACGCGCAGGAACCGGCCGTGCGGCAGCAAAGTCGTGTGTGCAAATATGGCAGTTCTGTAGCCGTGGAGCCGAGGTTAAGGGCCGTTCAGGCTCTTGAGCGATGGCAAACGCTATGGTAGAGAGGCCAGAGGTGTCAAAATGCCTTAACCATGGCATACGGGCATGCTTGACTCAGTGCCGGGAGCCATAGGACGTGTTGGAACCGACCGTGCGGCAGCATGGTCGTGTGTGCAAATATAGCAGTTTTGGAGCTGTGGAGCCGTGGTTAAGGGCCCTTCAGGCTCTCGGGTGATGGAAAACTCTATGGTGGAGAGGTGAGAGGCATCAAAATGGCTTAACCATGGGGTACGAGCGTGCTTGACTCGGTGCCGAGAGCCATAGGATGCACAGGATCAGGCCGTGCGGCAGCACAGTCGTGTGTGCAAATATGGAAGTTCTGGAGTCATGGAGCTGTGGTTAAGGGCCATTCAGGCTCTCGGGTGATGACAAACATTGTGGTGGTGAGGCCAGAGGCATCAAAATGCCTTAACCATGGCATACGGTCGTGCTTGACTTAGTGCCGAGAGCTGTAGGACACGCAGGAACTGGCTGTGCGGTAGCATAGTTGTGTGTGCAAATATGGCAGTTCTAGAGCTATGGAGCCATGGTTAAGGGCCATTCGGGTTCTCGGGCGGCAACAAGCGCTATGCTGGAGAGGCCAGAGGTGTCAAGACGCCTTAACCATGGCGCATGGGCGTGCTTGACTTGGTGTGAGGAGCCGTAGGACGCGCAGGAACCGGCCGTGCGGCAGCAAAGTCGTGTGTGCAAATATGGCAGTTCTGGAGCCGTGGAGCCGAGGTTAAGGGCCGTTCAGGCTCTTGAGCTATGGCAAATGCTATGGTACAGAGGCCAGAGGTGTCAAAATGCCTTAACCATGGCGTATGGGCATGCTTGACTCAGTGCCAGTAGCCATAGGACGCGTTGGAACTGACCGTGCGGTAGCATTGTTGTGTGTGCAAATATGGCAGTTTTGGAGCCGTGGAGCCGTGGTTAAGGGCCCTTCAGGCTCTCGGGTGATGGAAAACTCTATGGTGCAGAGGTGAGAGGCATCAAAATGGCTTAACCATGGCGTACGGGCATGCTTGACCCAGTGCCGAGAGCCATAGGATGCACAGGATCTGGCCGTGCGGCAACACAGTCGTGTGTGCAAATATGGAAGTTCTGGAGTCATGGAGCTGTGGTTAAGGGCCGTTCGGGCTCTTGGGTGATGACAAACATTGTGGTGGTGAGGCCAGAGGTGTCAAAATGCCTTAACTATGGCATACAGTTGTGCTTGACCTAGTGCCGAGAGCAGTAGGACACGCAGGAACCGGCTGTGCAGTAGCATAGTCATGTGTGTAAATATGGCAGTTCTAGAGCTGTGGAGCCATGGTTAAGGGCCATTCGGGTTCTTGGGCGGCAACAAACACTGTGGTGGAGAGGCCAGAGGTGTCAAAACACCTTAACCATGGCGCATGGGCGTGCTTGACTCGGTGCGAGGAGCCGTAGGACGCGCAGGAACCGGCCGTGCGGCAGCAAAGTCGTGTGTGCAAATATGGTAGTTCAAGAGCCGTGGAGTGTTGGCGTTTCTTAGCGTGTGCAGCCAAATCTGCAAGCGCACGGAAATCACCGTTATAGCACTTCACCCGGTGAGTAATCGGGTATCGTATTTCTTTCACGAAGAACGGCTTGTGAGTTAATTCTAAACAGAGGTTACCCAGAGATGGAGTAGGATAGCTTTGGTAATGAGGTTTTCTAGGGTAATGGGCCTAAGAGATGGCTAAACTCGTTGCTATGCTTCTTACTTCGGGCACCGGATCGCACCTGGTCTACCAAGTGATGCTGGCCTGTAGCTCTACGCCGTAGCCGGACGTGGGGGATTACAAGGGACGGACAGGGCTGTCACCACCTGCCGCCTACCACCTCAACCGTGGACTACGAGGCAAACGAAGGTAGGTCCTAGCCTAGACACCACGTCTATGCCAGTTGCTACAACTCTAGTGGTGGCCAGGAGCTCCCGTCTCTATCAGGGGTCCTCTTACTAGAGCTTCCGTCACGGGGACGAACGACGAACCCGCAAGAATAACTTACTCAAAGGTATTACCGAAAGACAAACACGATGTCTTACTTCAAGTAGCAAGACGCCGTAGAGGTAGAAGCGAGGAGGGAGCCGACAAGTCCGGCACTCCGCCCCGTGGAAGACTAGCTTCCCGAGAGCTCTCTTGAAGAGATGCTCTACTCTTGCTCCTCTCTCACTCCTTACTTCTATTCTAGCTAGGCTAGGTAGAGTGGCTCTACTCTCTCTATTGTACACTTGTGGAATGGAGGTATGGTGAAGAGTGAGAATCTAAAATAAATAATGAATTGTTGTTGAAGGGGGAGGCTTGCCCATGCTTATATAGGAGTGGGATGGTCGGTTTCCGCAGGGCAAATGTCGAAAACACCCCCGAACCGACCATCAGAGGCGGCAAACAAACCGACCAACCAAAGCTGGGCCCGGGCCGCGCTCAGATGGGCGCGCGCGCACCTCGGCGCGCTCGCGCCGGGCCCCGCCGGCCTTCGCCTTTGGTCGGTTGCCTCCTTGTTGGGCCCCCAGTCGGCCCATGCTTGGTTATTCTCGGTTGGGCTGGCCTCGAAGTTGGATTTCCCTTCTTTTTCTCTTGTTTTGCTTGGACCAAAATAAAAGGTGTTTTCACCCATGTATTTTTCTTCATGTCTTGGTCCATTTTAGGTGTAAATCAAGTGTGTCCTGCAAAACAAAAGATCTGCACCATACTGTGGAAATAGTTAGAGTAGAGACCTATTCTAGGTGAATTTTAGTGTTGCCTAGACTAAAGTTGGCGGGGTTAGAAATGAGTTTAAGTACCGCCAACAATTCCCCCACACTTAGCTCTTTGCTCGTCCTCGAGTAAAGGATGAAGAACTAGGTGGTTGCATTCTCCCAAGAGTTGACCTGCATACAGATTATTCCAAGCTTTTCCTGCATTTGTGAACATTCATGGTGGCTACCAAGTTATCTTACTGCTATTGAAGGAGGAATAGCTTGAAATCAAGTCAACTCACACTACCCATGCTTTGAGACTCGGGGTTTTTAGGATTTTCGCAAAAGTTAGCCTTGGATCCTCATGTGATACTCTCAAGTCGCTCTTTTTCAGGTGGCTAGTCCTATCCAGGTGTTCTTGATCATCCTACCACTATAGGCTGATATATGGAGTTTTGGGTATGGATGATAAACAGAGTTTCAATGTCAAGCCAGCTAGATGTCATGAAGAGAAGGCCATATCCCTAGATGATGCAAGTGCAAGTGTAGAAAATATTTGTGGACTCCTGATCATGTTTCTCTTTCTCTATGAGAGAATGTGCAAGAAGGTATGGACTCGAAGAACAACTCTAAAACTTGCTTTATTTCTCTCTTTTTTTTCTGCTGCTCTCTTTCCCTTTTTTTTATCTCAAGACCGTGGAGAAAAAAGAACTCTTCCTTATTCACGAACCATGCTTCTCTTTGTAGGATTTTCTAATAACAGTCCATACCTTTCTTTGAATGAATGATGGAGAGAGAGATGCATGACTTGTTGACAGGAGTATTTTGGTGGAAGAGGGAGAAAATGTGGAAAATATGCGCTCAATTCTCGGTGTAAGAATTTGAGCGTTTTTGGTGGAATGGTGGATGAGTGCGTGACTTTCACTGTGAGAGTCGGCATATTTATTTGGCGGGCGAATGCTGTGCGCGGCTCTTATTGTGAGAGTCGGCATATTTATTTGGTGGGTGAATGCAATGATCTTGGGGATAAGGCCATCTCTAGCAAGAATCTCAAGACTTGACATTGCTATAAGTGGCTAAACAGGTTTTGTAAGCGTAAGCGTAGATATTTGGCTCTGGTAGGACATAACACTTATCACATTAGGAACATTTGCTAAAAAGTTTTTGAATTTTTGCATAAAAATACCCAAGTCCATTGCACGAGTTGGTAAGTATCATATCATTCTACTATATCTCTCCTGCCAATAACTTAGATAAAACATGGGGTCCCTATTGCACAGCTTGTTCACACAATCAAGATAGCAAGGAATAAAAAGTATGCGAGTTGTTCTCAATTGGTGAAAATAGGAGATGGAGTTTGCAACATTTTTAGTTTTATTTATTTTATTTTCAGCAATAAAGGGAGTTAGCAGGGAGTGAGAGGACGCGCAAACTTTTGTTTTTGCCGTGTCGAAAAATCTTTGCGCGTCAAGGAGCGAGGTGCCCCCCCCCCCACACTTGTTTTTGTACCTGTCTTTTTCTTAAAATGCACACAAAAACAAGTGGAGACAAGACACAATATATATAATAAAAATTTCATTGATAATCAAATTTGATACAAGAGGCACACTTAGGGAATTTAAAATTTGAAAGGGAAATGACTGACGGGAAAAAAAAAAAACGTGTGTGTGCCTAGTTGCAAGTGGGAACTCTACTGCGGTGGGTTGCGCGCATATTTGTTCTGGAGTGCGCGAACTACCCTGTCGAGCTTAGTGGAGAAACTATGGCGCAAGTCCCTCACTTCTTTGACTAAGTCAAGGTGCCTGAGGTCCCTAGTTCCTATTTTTGATTGCATCTCAGTCGCAATGTCATAGAGCCCGTTTAGGCGACTATTGAGGAAAGCTATAGTGGGAACTCTTGGCTGAGGTTCGCCACTCTTGTCCTCAGTAGGAGCTTTTCCAAGGTTTTTCCTAGGGATTCGAGGAGAGGGACCTGAGGATGCTCCTACTGGCCTTGGTGTGGTCCTTTTTGCGGGGTTTGGAATGACCCCTTTCCCACGGCCACCGTTAGGCAGGTCTATTCCTACAGCAATTTTTGAAGGGCTGCTAGCAGCCGTACGGTAGGATGAAGTGCCATTGGAGAGTGGTGCTGATGAAGGCTTGCTTGATGCTCCCATTTTGGAGAGGTTGGACTTGAGGCGGATTGCCCCCATGGTCGGTCTTCTTGTTGGTGCGGCCTTCACCTTGGCACCGGGCGGAGGTCTTGATCTTGCTGTTGACCTCATGCTGTCCTCATGGCTGGACCCGCCACTCCATGGTGCTAGTGTGGCTATAGGCTCGATAGCCATGGCCTCTCTCTCTAGGTCCTCTTGACTGAAGGAAGGAGCCTCACTATTGGGAGTGCGAGCGGCGTTGTAGAGGGCTAGAATATGGCTCGCCATTGGCACCCTTGCTGGAGTGGAGAGGGAGAGAGAGGTAGAAGACAAGGCTTGTCTTGGTGTGAAGAGAATGAGAGGAGGAGGGTGGTATTTATAGGAGAGAATGACCCATCTGTTGACGGTTGTTAATGATCAATTTTATATGTCAACCGTGAGAGAGAAAGAGGGGTATAATCTGTTCACCACCATAGACTTAGGGTTTAAACCGACAGATTCCACAAGTTTTGGTGAATATGTGTTTTCGCGAGGGGATTATCGGAAAACATCCAAGGAGGCCCACATGTCATGATTACATAGAGAGAAAGACCGAACGGGTAAAATTGTATATTCTAGAAGACTCCGAAAGGCAAACCCCGGAAGCGGGGACCCACCCGGGCACAGCGGGGTGGTGGGTCGGCCGACTCCTCTATGGGTCGGCCGACCGGCCACCTCCACCAATCGGGTGGAGGCTCGCGGATCCCGCCTCCACCGCCTTTGAGGATGAATAATTATCGTCCGTTTAGGTCGGTTTGATCCGATGGCTGTGGTGAATCCTAGGGGACTATATATTCGAGCCCCCGGCCCCCGGCTCGGGCGAGATTTCATTCAAGAATCCATTATTCGAGGTAGCCATCGAAAAAGCTAGGGTTTAGAGAGAGATCTCCACCGAGAGAATTAGAATAGATACTCTAGATCTTCAAGTTCTATATAGGTTTAGACTAGATAGAGGAAGAATCGGGCGCCGTGCTCGGAATTCCGGATCTTCATCATCGAATTGGTATTATCTTGTATCTATTCTTGTGACTTTATTCTAAATATCATTATGTTTCTATTTATTATGTTCCTAGTTTATTCTAGTTCTACATTTGATATGGTTATGATTGGTAATAAGTTTATGTATATGTTTGCAAAGCGCTTAGCTCTCTTCCCGGGGGTTAGGTGGTAGATTTCATGTAAGCATGGTGCTTAGATGCCGTTTACCCGCAAATGCACCCTATTGGCCGGGTCGTGTGGTAGATCGCGGAAGTGACAGTTAGTTGAGTCCTCTGTATTCCATCCCCCGTTGGTAGGTCTAGCAGAACCAAAGTTGCGTAGTAAGTCCTGCTATGTCTTGGCTTGTTATAGCAATGATCCTTATACATAGATGAAAAGTCTTTTGTGCTGTATATGATAGTGTAGAGTTGGAGTAGATGAATGACTTAGTAGATTAGAACCTACATAGGATTTATATTTCTTGCACTAATCGATGTCAACCTACCTTTGTGAGTAGTCTATATCTAATCTCTCGTGTGATTTATACCCCGAGTTTATTACTTTATATTCCCTTATTTATCATGGTTTACCCCTCTCGCCAAAGTATGTGACTGTAATCAATCACTCATAAGTAGTCGTGTTTAGCAAGTTCATCTCGTTGTTTAAGTCCGTAGTTCTTTCCTTTGAGCTAAATATAAATAACGATACCTGGAATACTTCCCCGGTAAAATGCTACGATGGTGTATTATCTGTTCGCTTGCGGATCCCATATTTTTCTTGATTAGAGGAGCAGTTTCTATACCAACACTTCTGGCGCCATGCTAGGGATGACAACTTAGCGTGAGTGGTGTTAGAGGTGTCAACAAGTATTTTTGGCGCCGTTGCCGGGGATGACAACTTAGCGTGAGTGGTGTTAGAGGTGTCAACAAGCATTTTTGGCGCCGTTGCCGGGGAACGGAATAAACTTTTAGAGAAAAATTGCTTAAGCAGATACTTAGAAAATGAGTGATTGTCACTAGTCACCTCTACTTTGGCAGGTTCACCCCTGTTGTTTTTCTTTGTCTATATTTTATACAGGGTATTAGCGGATTGAATCGATTCATTCAAAACTCTCGATCATCGTAGTCGGTTCAATCAAGAAGGAAGCTCGTCACCAATCAAGATGGCCGAGAAGACCCTCTTGGAGTTCTCTCTCCAACTATAGAGAACATCCGCACCGGTCCAAAGAATACAAAATAATATGGAGTTTGAGCTCAAGCCAAGTCTCATCAACATGGTGCAAGCTATCCAATTCGGTGGAAAGGTACATGAAGATGCAAGTACACATCTACGAGGACTTCATGGAGATTGGGAACACCATCGCCATAGATAGAGTTAAAGAAGACCTCATACTTCTTCGCCTCTTTCCATTCTCGCTAGTGGGAAGAGCGAAGCAAAGGTTCTATGCCAATAAAGAAGATATCAATACATGGGCGAAGTGTTCCAAGGCCTTTCTAGCAAAATTCTTCCCAATAGGCAAAACCAATGCCTTAAGAGGAAAGATTACCAATTTCCAACAACAAGATGGAGACCATGTCGGAAGCATGGGAGCGTTTGCAAGGATATATCCAAGATTGTCCCCATCATGGAATGGAGGAATGGTTACTCATGCAAGGTTTCTATCACGGATTAACTCCGAAGACGCGTGAGCACCTAGATGCAACTCGCCAAGGATCATTTTTATCACTCACTCTTGGGAGAGCTAAAAGACTTATGGAGAAGATAGCGATAATCAAAGTGGTCCCAAGACAACATTCAAGATTGTCACCCGAGTGAAGAAGCAATAGAAGAAGTGAATGCATTATCAACCAAGATGGATACCTTACTCCATTGGCTTGACCGTAGGCCAAGTACAAAGAAGATCAAAGAGCAATTGAAGCAACATATAAGCGAATTCAAGTCCCATCATGAGAAAGGTTCCACATTGGGTGCAACCATCCATTAATCAAGGTACTCGGTCGTAATTATACAAAGCAACCTACTTTAAGAGAGTTGGTTCTACAAACATGTCCAAGATCAACTCATCTATAGAGGATAGATTTGCCGCTAATAACAAAATCTTGGAAAATTTAAGCATTAAAATGGATAGTTTCTCCTCGCCATTAATGATCAACTAGAGTTCAATAAAAAGATAGAAGAAAGGTTAGCAAAATTGGCCATTGCTTTGCTCATTGCCACTAACCCCGAAAGCGGTGAGATCTATTACTACAAGAAGAGGGAGTTCCACCAGAGATCCTCCCTATCCAAAAGGAGCAAAAGGGCCAACCATGCTACCACCAAGTGGCGAGAAGAAGAAGACTTCCAACCCGAGCTAGAAGTATTACCACAAGAATCGCACAAGAAGCCGAGTACAAGATCGAAGCAAGACAACAATTTCGAGATACAAACTACCTACCATTCCCTAGGAGGAAGAGAGGACCACAAAGACGATGAGCAGTTTGGTAAGTTCATGGAGGTAATTCAAAAGTTATATGTCAATATACCTCTCGCTGGATGCCATACAGTACCCACTTATGCCAAGTACATAAGAGATATTCTTAACAAGAAGAGACCACTTTGCCATCCAATGAAGTGATCAAGCTAACCGAAGAATGTAGTGCGGCCATCCTCAACCAACTACCGTAAAAGAAGAAAGATCCAGGATGTCCCACTATCGACGCACAATTGGAGATCAACATTTCAATAACGCACTCTGTGATCTTGGAGCAAGTGTCAGTGTGATGCCCGCAGCAGTCTACTACAAGCTCAACCACACTGCACTTGAGCCAACATCAATGTGTCTACAACTAGCCGACCAATCGGTCCGTTATCCGTTGGGCATTGCTGAAAACATCCCAGTCAAGATAAGAGAGTTCTTCGTGCCGGTAGACTTTGTAGTACTGGATATGCATCCAGACTCAAAGGTGTCACTTATACTTGGAAGACCCTTCTTAAGCACCGCCAATGCACACATTGATGTCGGGAAAGGAGAAATCAAGTTCACTATAAATGGGCAAGAAGAGCAATTCGCATTCAAGTCGAAACAAGAGCTCAACAAATCCGCGAAGATGGTAGAAGATGATCGACAAGACAACCACCGAGAGACAGAGGATGCATCTCGGGTTCATCAAAATAAATATTTTGGAAGGTCCAATTCGGAGGACTTTAAAAATCCGAATCCTCGCCGGAAGGTAACTCGGTATTTATCCGCATTTTAAATTGCATCTCTTATAGTTTTCTTAGGCATATTTATTTCCAGCATTGCATTATAAAATTCTACGCCCCATATAAATAATTTTACGGTGTGTAACAACCCGTCAAAAATATTTTATCGGGGTGGCACAAACATCTATCATTTCATGCATTTAAATCAGTTTACCTTCATTTAAATTTCTGCATTGTTTATAATTTTTATCATGGCATTTAGTGCTTGGTGGGTCCCTCACCATGGGTCCCACATGTCATAGACTACACCTCACATACATCAAATCACATAATTTCATCCACTTCCACTCACCTCCACTATCCTCTCTTTTCCACCGCCAAAACCACTCAACCGACCAAAATTTCTGGATGGAGGAAAGATCACGCAATAGCACGTGAAGTGGCAGCCACATTGGCCAACCTGGTGGGGCGGCCGACCCCACCATTGGGTCGGCCGACTCCCCTTCCTCCTCTATAAATAGGCCTCCTCCCATGGCTACCATGCACCACCCACACTCCAGAATTTTAGCCAAACCACCCGCTCTCGACTTCGAGTTTCTGGAGAGAGTTAGAGAGAAGAAGAGGAGAGTAGGAAGAGAGAAGAAGTGAGAAGAGTGAGCAAGAGTTTGTAGCAAGTAAAGGGAAGGGATAGTGCTGAGTAGATCATCACAAAATTAGTGGAGATGCTGTCCGATTAGGATAAAGAAAATCTAAAATCTAGGGGAGGTTCTCAAAAATCAAGACCCGAAGTTTAGAGTTTTTTTTGTCATGAAGAACGACTAACCTCGGACCGCTGACTGGACGGCTAACCACTAACCTTGTGCTAATCCTTCTCTCCACTAGTGTTTGTTTTTGTTTCTTTTGAGCAACTTGCGTGGATGAAGAGCGTCTTCAAGGGGATCTCGGGAACCATCCGGAACATCGGGACAAGAAGTGCCTCTCGCCGAGCTCGGTGGCTGGTTTCGACATGAGTGTCGACCCACCACCGAAGCACCGAAGTACCTGCAGCAAAGCACCACCACCACCAAGATCTCGCAGAGTTCTCACGAGAACATCTCGATCTTGCCCCGAGAACTACTCGGGAGAAGGATGTATACAAGAAGCTCAAGAACAAGCGTTTCATCCACACGCCGGTCATCGATCCGACACTTCGCTAGCGACAGTGTATGGCTCAAGAATTCGATACAATTTTTCCACTAGTTGGTTGGACTTCCTTTGCAAACCTCACCGAGAAGGGGATTAGGCTTTTGACCATAGAATTCCTTAGCACCCTTCGATACACGGACAATGGAGTTTATTTTAGAATGTTTGCTCTGAATATTCTCGTCTCTTGGAGAAACCTTAGTGACCTCCTAGGTTTCCCTCAAGATACCCTCATAGATTTAAATGCAAAGACTAGGTGATTTTGATGCACATAGGTTTTGGAGCAGCATTTCTAGAGTAACGTACCACTTAGCGCAACGCACCGCAGCCATAGAGCATCCTACGCTTAGATTTTTGCACCGTTGGATAGGAGCCACCTTTTTCCCACGATTTGATGAAAGCAAGATCGGAGTAGCCGACTTGCGGTTGCTATACGCGGGCTGTCAAGAAACGAAAGTGTCTCCCGTCCATCTCCTACTCGAACCATTGGATGAGTGTCCCCGGTTACAAAGTAGGAAGTGTGGCCATTTGCTCGCTTATCACCCGCATTGCCACAAGCTTGAAGTTATTAGAGGGAGCTACTTTTGAGTACATTGAACATCATAGAGAATTTTATGACCTCTATACTTTTGGCCAAGGTCACTTATTGAAGAAAGTGAATGATGTTTATTATGCAAAATATGGTGATGCTGCGATCCGGTTACCTAACCCGGAACTGGCTTTATATCATGTGCAAAACTATCATATTGAGTTGCAGGCAGAACCAGTGAATGAGAGAGCACCTCGAAGAGTTCGCTCGGAGAGAGTAGCGAGGAAATCGTGAACCGCTTTGGCGTGGTGCCGAAACCGCCCGAGAAGAACCAAATGCCGGTTTCAATGAGTGGAATGTACCTCGGCACCACTCACTAAACTCATGGGTGTACCCACCACAAAGCCAACCACATCAACCATTCTATGGTTACTACCCATCGAGCCGGGACCATCCGAGCCGGGACCCTCACAAACCCGCCAAGATACTCTTATGACGCCTTTGGTACCACCGATGAAGAAGAAGAACCCCACCATGACTTTGAGCCACGTCGCCACTCCGATGCCACCGCCATTTTCACCCAAAGCGGACTATGATGAACAAGTAGCCTTCCAAAGCACAACACCACCGCCACTCGAATCGTCATGATCGAGGTGGAATGACCAGTTCTGTGGAACCGAACACCACCCATAACCGGGCACCATTCAAGAGAGCCGGGAGGAAGCCGCCTCCATGCCGCATGGTTTGGTGGACCCGTTGCACATCCACTATCCACCACCACCGCCGCAAGGCTAGCTTGGGGAGGACCCCCATTATCAAGATAAGTATTTCTTTCCTTTTGTTTCAGTTTGTTTGTTTTCGTTTGTTTATTTTTCTTTGGTTTGTTTTATGCATTGAAAAAAAAAACCAAATAAAAAGAGTGTGTAAGTTTGTTTTCAATTCAGTTTGTTATAAATAAAAATGTGTAGACTTGAGGATTGCATGATGGAAATGATGAATAGTTGCTCTGCTCTAATTCTTTGCAAGTACCTAGCTTTAAATTTGAGTTCTCCCAAGATTTGGATACACCGTTTGACAACTGGATTTACTCTACACCCGAAACCCGTGGGAGCATATGCTTAAACTAAGTCTAGGTAGTTGACGGGCATGATATGATGATAGTCTCGAGCCGCTTGTTCATTGTGTTCCAAAGTGCCACTAAATTCGGAGATTTGTTTGTGAAAATTATAAATGTTTCATGATGAGTTCCTTATATGACAGAGAGTTAAAATTCCTACCACAGCCAAACTTGATCATTAGAATAGGAAGCCTCCTCATTTGTTTAGGGCTCGTCTTTGTCAGTTTGTGTTGTATCCTTATGAACTCATCATACAAACTAAATCCTGGTTTCACACACTCACATGCACCCCCGCTACTTCTACCCCGGAAGTACGCACCACAAAAAGCCTATTATTATCCATTGAAATTGTTCTACTCTTACACCGAGAGTGAACACCCAAAAATATTCCCCTGTTCATTCGCTAGCCAATTATCCAAAATCAATGCTCCAAGTGTTCCATTTGTTCCCGATGTTAAGTCGTCATATGAAGAAGTGTTTCATTTGTTCCCGATGTGAAGTTGTCAAGATTGAGAAGTGTTCCATTCAAGAAGTATTTCATTCCTTTTTGGGCTGCAAGAATTCTAAAAAAAAAAAAAAAAAAAAAGAGAGAAAGAAAAAAATTTATGAGCCCAGGTCTTTGTCAAGTTTCCAAGTTCAAGTTCCAAGAAGATTCAAGTGTTGAAGTAGTTCCAAGTTTCATCCAAATAAAGGAGCATTGATAATTCCTTTGTGCACCCCTTCTCCTCCCACAAATATTTCTCTCTATTTTATATATATCATCCACATATAAAACCACACATGCACACACCGATTGGTTGTATGTTGAGTTCCTTCGGATCCATGGTTCGATCATGCCAATGCATTAGTTCTCCACACCTATGAGCTCCATATAAGCCTTTATTAGAATAGGGTGAGAGAGAGAGAGTGAAGGCTCATCTATAAATGCCTTGAAACCACAAATACTACATATTCGAGAGTAAGAGAGAAGGCATATCTCCTTTCAATGCCTTAGAGAGGATCCAAAAATACCACATATTGAGAGACTTGAAAGGGTTGTATTAAGGAACTCGAGTTTTATTGAAAATCTTGTGAAAACTCGCAATCGAGGTGAAACAACAGAGCATGAGACAACGGTGCTTGACTTAATTGTTCCGTCTTTCAACTACTCAAGACCCAAGTGCAGGTAAAAGCCCCATGGTTGAAAGAAACATGAGTAAGTTTGGAAGTTATGATAGTTCACTCTAGTCTGCGGGATGAATTCTTGTTTGGAGCATGTGTGTTTGTTAAGCATGAAAGCATTGCAAAGCAACTCCCGATCCATCTTCGTAGCTATTTGCTCGAGGGACGAGCAAAGGGCAAGCTTGGGGAGTTTGTTGACGGTTGTTAATGATCAATTTTATATGTCAACCAGAGAGAAAAGAGGGGTATAATCTGTTCACCACCATAGACTTAGGGTTTAAACCGACATTCCACAAGTTTTGGTGAATATGTGTTTTCGCGGGGGATTATCGGGGAAAACATCCAAGGAGGCCCACATGTCATGATTACATAGAGAGAAAGACCGAACGGGTAAAATTGTATATTCTAGAAGACTCCGAAGGCAAACCCTGGAAGCGGGGACCCACCGGGGGTGGTGGGTCGGCCGACTCCTCTATGGGTCGGCCGACCGGCCACCTCCACCAATCAGTGGAGGCTCGCGGATCCCGCCTCCACCGCCTTTGAGGATGAATAATTATCGTCCGTTTAGGTTGGTTTGATCCGATGGCTGTGTGGTGAATCCTAGGGGACTATATATTCGAGCCCCCGGCCCCGGCTCGGGCAGATTTCATTCAAGAATCCATTATTCGAGGTAGCCATCGAAAAGCTAGGGTTTAGAGAGAGATCTCCACCGGAGAATTAGAATAGATACTCTAGATCTTCAAGTTCTATATAGGTTTAGACTAGATAGAGGAAGAATCGGGCGCTGTGCTCGGAATTCCGGATCTTCATCATCGAATTGGTATTATCTTGTATCTATTCTTGTGACTTTATTCTAAATATCATTATGTTTCTATTTATTATGTTCCTAGTTTATTCTAGTTCTACATTTGATATGGTTATGATTGGTAATAAGTTTATGTATATGTTTGCAAAGCGCTTAGCTCTCTTCCCGGGGTTAGGTGGTAGATTTTATGTAAGCATGGTGCTTAGATGCCGTTTACCCGCAAATGCACCCTATTGGCCGGGTCGTGTGGTAGATCGCGGAAGTGACAGTTCCGTTGAGTCCTCTCGTATTCCATCCCCCGTTGGTAGGTCTAGCGTAACCAAAGTTGCGTAGTAAGTCCCGCTATGTCTTGGCTTGTTATAGCAATGATCCTTATACATAGATGAAAAGTCTTTTGTGCTTGTATATTATAGTGTAGAGTTGGAGTAGATGAATGACTTAGTAGATTAGAACCTTCATAGGATTTATATTTCTTGCACTAATCGATGTCAACCTACCTTTGTGAGTAGTCTATATCTAATCTCTCGTGTGATTTATACCCCGAGTTTATTACTTTATATTCCCTTATTTATCATGGTTTACCCCTCGCAAAGTATGTGACTCGTGTAATCAATCACTCATAAGTAGTCGTGTTTAGCAAGTTCATCTCGTTGTTTAAGTCCGTAGTTCTTTCCTTTGAGCTAAATATAAATAACGATACCGGAATACTTCTGGTAAAATGCTACGATGGTGTATTATCTGTTCGCTTGCGGATCCCATATTTTTCTTGATTAGAGGAGCAGTTTCTATACCAACACTTCTGGCGCCATGCTAGGGATGACAACTTAGCGTGAGTGGTGTTAGAGGTGTCAACACCATCCTCGCATCTCTTGCGCATCAGGATCAGAATCACCATGATCATCAGTATCCGCACAGCACAGGAAGGAGATGGGAGAAAATCGGGCACCAGAGGGCGCCAGTCAGGCGCGCACGCGCCTGAGGCACGAGCGCGCCAGTCTAGGCGCCGCTCGGCACCGGTTTTCTTCCATCTCGGCCGATCTTTTTTGATTCTCGAATTTGTTGGTGATTTTGATCCTACTTGCGAAAATTCGATTGTGAATGAAAATCTAGAGGATTTTGGATATTTTGGACATAAATTATTTTTGTATGGAAAAAATCCTAGAAAAATTTCGAGAGAGAAACTAGAGGGTTCCCACACAAAACATAAACATAAGAATATATAAACACATTTTTTTTAAGACACAAGAAAGATAGAATAAATGAAAGTCGTGCCTTGAACTAAATCAAGGAATTATCTCGGCATGACTAAATCTATTCTATCAATTTCTTGATCTAACCTTGCACGATAAGAAGGCTCAAGGAAAGGTTTTAAGCGTGGCCATTTACCTTTGTGATGTTACCGTTGTCGTCTGGATCGTGATTGCGCCATGAGATGATGTGTCGACGACGGTATATGGCCCCTTCCATTTGCTTCTAAGCTTTCCTTCACCGAATAATTTCACCTTTGAGTTGAATAGTAGGACCTTGTCGCCCTGTCGAAACTCCTTGGGCTTTATCCGGTTGTTGTGCCACCTCTTTGTTCGCTCTTTGTAGAGCTTGGCACTGTGGTATGTCTTCTCTCGCCATTCCTCAAGTTCGGAGATTTGCCTTTGGCGGTTTCTTCCGGCTAGCTTGAGGTCCATGTTCCAGCTCTTAATTGCCCAGTAGGCTCGATGCTCGAGTTCTACTGGCAAATGGCAGCTCTTTCCGTATACGAGCTGGAACGGTGACATGCCAATGGGGGTTTTGTAAGCAGTCCTGTATGCCCAGAGTGCATCAGGAAGCTTACTTTTCCATCCTTTCCCCATGTCATCGACCATCTTCTGTAGGATGTTCTTGATCTGCTTGTTTGAGGTCTCAGCTTGGCCACTGGTTTGTGGGTGATAAGGTGTGGCGATGTTGTGCTTGGCCCCCAGCTCTTTTAAGAATGCCCTGAAGGTTCGATCAACGAAATGTGATCCGCCATCGCTGATCACCATGCGTGGTGTACCAAAGCGAGGGAAGATTATTTCGTGGAACATTTTTCGAGCATGCTTCGCGTCGGCTTCTCGGCACGGCATGGCCTCCACCCATTTGGAGACGTAGTCGACAAGAACAAGGATGTACTCGCCGGTCTTGGGACTTCGGAAGGGCCCCAAGAAGTCAATGCCCCACACATCAAATATTTCTATTTGAAGGTTGAAGTGGAGGGGCATTGCGTTGCGAGCTGTGATGCCACCTTGAACCGGCACTTCCGACACCTCCGAATGAATTCTTTGGTGTCAAGATACATCGTCGGCCGGAAGAATCCGCAGACCGCGTATTTTTGCTTGAGTGCGGAATACTCCATAGTGGCCTCCGTATGGTGCCGAGTGATAGCTTTCAATGATCTGCATTCCTTCTGCTGTTGGCACACATCTTCTTAGTATGCCGTCTGAGCACACTCGATACAGGTACGGGTCATCCCATAGATGACGACGGCTCTCAACCTCCAGCTTTCTCCTGCTTTCGCCAGGTGGTACATGACCTGCAACCATGTAATTCACAATGTTTGCATACCAGGGGTTGGAGTCCGTTACTGCCAATAGCATGTCGTCGCGAAGGAAGTCATTGATGGGCAGATCCTGCATGTTAGTGACTTGCAAACGCGACAAATGATCTGCTACGGTATTCTCTACTCCTTTCTTATCTTTTATTTCTAGATCAAACTCTTGGAGTAAAAGAATCCAATGATCAAGCGTGGTTTCACATCTTTCTTAGTGAGCAAGAATTTTAGGGCAGCGTGATCTGTGTAAACGATCACTTTCGCGCCCACTAAGTAAGATCGAAACTTGTCGATAGCGAATACTACAGCAAGAAGCTCTTTTTCTGTCATGGCATAATTGAGCTGAGCTCCTGTTAGAGTCTTGCTGGCATAAGCTATCGCGTGATGCTTTTTATCTTTGGTTTGGCCTAAGACCGCACCAACAGCATAATCGCTTGCATCACACATGATCTCAAAAGGTAGAGACCAATCGGGAGGTTGGATGATAGGTGCGAGAGATGAGTGCTTGCTTGAGAGTGTTAAATGCTTTCAAGCACTCATCGCAAACTCAAAAGGAGCATCCTTAGCTAATAGGTTTGTGAGGGTCTAGAGATTTGTGAAAAATCTTTGATAAATCTTCTATAGAACCCCGCATGACCTAAGAAGCTACGGATTCCTTTTACGTTTACCGGGGGAGGTAGTTGCTCGATAACCTCTATGTTAGCCTTATCTACCTCAATTCCCCTCTCGGACACTAAGTGCCCCAGGACAATGCCCTCTCGGACCATGAAATGGCACTTTCCCAATTAAGTACCAAATCTTTGTCCTGACACCTTTGCAAGACCCTGTCTAAGTTGTTGAGACAATGATCAAAAGTTTTCCCATAGACGGTGAAATCGTCCATGAAAACTTCCATGATTTCTTCGATCATGTCCGAAAAGATAGACATCATGCACCGTTGAAATGACGCGGGTGCATTACACAACCCGAACGACATCCTACGGTATGCGTATGTTCCATAGGGGCATATGAAGGTCGTTTTGCTTTGATCATCCGGATGGATGGGAATCTGATGATATCCCGAATACCCATCAAGGAACCAAAAGAAGGAGTGTTTCGCTAACCGTTCCAACATTTCATCAATGAAGGGGAGCGGAAAGTGATCCTTCTTTGTTGCCTTGTTAAGTTTTCGGTAATCAATGCACATTCGCCATCCGGTGACAGTTCGTTGAGGTATGAGTTCGTTTTTAGCATTCTCAATGACTGTCATTCCTCCCTTTTTGGGAACCACTTGGACTGGGCTAACCCAATCACTGTGTGGTACGGGATAGATTATCCCGGCGTGAAAAAGTTTCGGGACTTCCTTTTCACGACTTCCCGCATCGCATTGTTCAGCCTACGCTGAGGTTCTCGTGAAGGTATGCTAGATGGCTCTATGGGAATGCGATGGGTACAGAGCATTGGACTTATCCCTTTAAGATCGTCTAAGCAATACCCGAAGACTGACTTATGTTTTTCTAGGACGGCTATGAGTTTGGTTGACTCCTCATCGCTAAGTTGGTCACTTATGATGACAGGAGTTTGGGTATCGCCGTTCAGGAAAACATAACGTAGGCCTTTGGGTAAGGGCTTAAGCTCAACTGGAGGTCTAGGTGGTTTCTCCCCTATAGGAAGATCAACTGTCTCCCCGAACTCGTCTTCTTCTTCTACAAAGAATTCGGCATCTTTGTCTAAAGACGATTCGGGTGACTCAAACATGTCAACCGCTAGAACCTCTATGGGCATACTAGGGGGAGGCTCGGTCACTGAGTTCCTGGCTCTAGTGACTTGAATTGGGAATGTTTCTCGCCCTAGTTTCACGTTAATTTCCCCTATTTTTGATGGATTGTCAAAGAGTGTTTCGAGGGGATGCCCGATAAGTATGTCGAATTCCTGGATGTCAAAGACAATGAAGTCCAGGGCCATTTCGACATCTCCATGGTGGAGTGTCACATTATGTACAATCCCTAGTCCTTCTTGAACGGAATCTGGTGTTCTTAAGGACCGTGTTGTTGGGGTAAATGATGTTACTCCTAGACATGTAAGTGCATAGGAGTAGGACATTATATTCGCTCCAACGGTAGGATTGTACAAAACATCTACCCATTCCCGCTGGATTTTGCAGCGGCGGGTGGAAGATGGAGCGCGAATCTAAATTACTTCAGACGCGAGCTCACCTTCTGCCAACCATTTTGAGCTCATAACAAAAGTTAATTCTCTAACGGACTCCTTGAGGAAAAATTCATCGAGGGGTTCGCTAGGAGCAACGGGAATTGGTGGCTTTGCGCGACACTCATATTTCGAGGTATTTCCTAAACTTTTGAAAAGCTCATCCTCGAAAGCCGGAAGATCCATGGGTTCTTCCGTCTTGGGTTCTCGTTCGGGAGAGGGTCTCTCTATGGATTGGGAAGGTTCGGGCGATGCCGAAGAGACATCCTCTTTTATTGGCTCGGGTTCTACACGGATGGGTTCTAAGGAGGAGCATTCTCTTGGATGCGATCCAAGAGAGCTTGCCCCTCTTCGGTGGTTTTGTCTTTGAACGACCCTCCGGCGGCTACATCGAGTAATAGGGCAGAATTTCTGTCTAATCCTAACCAAAAGTGTTGTAAGAGTACATGGTTAGGAATAGACAGTCCGGGCCGATCGTGTTAGGATCAAAAGCGTTCCCAGGCTGCACCTATGGTTTCGTTCTCTTTTTGTTGGAAGTTGAGCACCTCCTGTCGTAGAGAAGCGACACGAGAAATGGGGTAGAATGTGAAGCAAAAATGCTTACACAATTCTTCCCAATCTCCATTTACTTTCCCTACATTTTGGGTGTACCATTGCTTCGCCTTTTCATGGAGGGAAAAGGGAAACAATTTCCACCGCAGTGTATCTTGTGACATGCCCGCAATGGTCAGGCATGCACAGAGTTGCTCAAACTCCCGTAGGTGATCATATGGGTTTTCATATTCCAAGCCCGAGAAGGCTTGGTCCCGAACCATGGCTATAAAGCCGGGCGGAGCTCATACTCGGAAGCCGTGATAGGCTTCGAGGATTGGGGTGTTTGAATGAGCTCGCCCTTCGGAGCGGATAGGTTGTAAATGGTTGGTTGCTCCATGAATATTTTTGTTTTCTAAAATAAAACAAAAGAAGTGGAGCAAAGGTAGGTCAAGGTACACGGGCAATCTAGGTTCGAGCTAACTGTGACAACCGTTCCCCGGCAACGGCGCCGAAATGCTTGTTGGCATTTCTTAGCGTGTCTTTGCCAAATCCGCAAGCGCACGGAAATCACCGTTATAGCACTTCACCCGGTGAGTAATCGGGTATCGTATTTCTTTCATGAAGAACGGCTTGTGAGTTAATTCTAAACAGAGGTTACCCAGAGATGGAGTAGGATAGCTTAGGTAATGAGGTTTTCTAGGGTAATGGGCCTAAGAGATGGCTAAACTCGTTGCTATACTTCTTACTTCGGGCACCGGATCGCACCCGGTCCGCCAAGTGATGCCGGCTGTAGCTCTACGCCGTAGCCGGACGTGGGGATTACAAGGGACGGACAGGGCTGTCACCACCGCCGCCTACCACCTCAACCGTGGACTACGAGGCAAACGAAGGTAGGTCCTAGCCTAGACACCACGTCTATGCCAGTTGCTACAACTCTAGCGGTGGCCAGGAGCTCCCGTCTCTATCAGGGGTCCTCTTACTAGAGCTTCCGTCACGGGGACGAACGACGAACCCGCAAGAAGATAACAAGCAAGAATAACTTACTCAAAGGTATTACCGAAAGATAAACACGATGTCTTACTTCAAGTAGCAAGATGCCGTAGAGGTACAAGCGAGGAGGGAGCCGACAAGTCCAGCACTCCGCCCCGTGGAAGACTAGCTTCCCGAGAGCTCTCTTGAAGAGATGCTCTACTCTTGCTCCTCTCTCACTCCTTACTTCTATTCTAGCTAGGCTAGGTAGAGTGGCTCTACTCTCTCTATTGTACACTTGTGGAATGGAGGTATGGTGAAGAGTGAGAATCTAAAATAAATAATGAATTGTTGTTGAAGGGGAGGCTTGCCCATGCTTATATAGGAGTGGGATGGTCGGTTTCCGCGGGGCAAATGTCGAAAACACCCCCGAACCGACCATCGAGGCGGCAAACAAACCGACCAACCAAAGCTGGGCCCGGCCGCTCGGAGACGGGCGCGCGCGCGCCTCAGCGCGCTAGCGCTAGGGCTGGGCCCCGCTGGCCTTCAGCTTTGGTCGGTTGCCTCCTTGTTGGGCCCCTGGTCGGCCCATGCTGGTTATTCTGGTTGGGCTGGCCTCAAAGTTGGATTTCCCTTCTTTTTCTCTTGTTTTGCTTGGACCAAAATAAAAGGTGTTTTCACCCATGTATTTTTCTTCATGTCTTGGTCCATTTTAGGTGTAAATCAAGTGTGTCCTGCAAAACAAAAGATCTGCACCATACTGTGGAAATAGTTAGAGTAGAGGCCTATTCTAGGTGAATTTTAGTGTTGCCTAGACTAAAGTTGGCGGGGTTAGAAATGAGTTTAAGTACCGCCAACATGGAGCCAAGGTTAAGGGCTGTTCAGGCTCTCGAGCGATGGCAAACGCTATGGTAGAGAGGCCAGAGGTGTCAAAATGCCTTAACCATGGCGTACGGGCATGCTTGACTCAGTGCCGGGAGCCATAGGACGCGTTGGAACCGACCGTGCGGCTGCATGGTCGTGTGTGCAAATATGGTAGTTTTGGAGCCGTGGAGCCGTGGTTAAGGGCCCTTCAGGCTTTCGAGTGATGGAAAACTCTATGGTGGAGAGGTGAGAGGCATCAAAATGGCTTAACCATGGCGTACGGGCATGCTTGACCCGGTGCCGAGAGCCATAGGATGCCCAGGATCCGGCCGTGCGGCAGCACAGTCGTGTGTGCAAATATGGAAGTTCTGGAGTCATGGAGTTGTGGTTAAGGGCCGTTCGGGCTCTCGGGTGATGAAAAACATTGTGGTGGTGAGGCCAGAGGCATCAAAACACCTTAACTATGGCATACGGTCGTGCTTGACCTAGTGTCGAGAGCTGTAGGACACGCAGGAACCGGCTGTGCGGTAGCATAGTCGTGTGTGCAAATATGGCAGTTCTAGAGCTGTGGAGCCATGGTTAAGGGCCATTCGGGTTCTCGGGCGACAACAAACGCTGTGGTGGAGAGGCCAGAGGTGTCAAAATGCCTTAACCATGGTGCATGGGCATTCTTGACTTGGTGCAAGGAGCCGTAGGACGCGCAGGAACCGGCCGTGCGGCAGCAAAGTCGTGTGTGCAAATATGGCAGTTCTGTAGCCGTGCAGCCGAGGTTAAGGTCCATTCAGGCTCTCGAGCGATGGCAAATGCTATGGTAGAGAGGCCAGAGGTGTCAAAATGCGTTAACCATGGCGTACGGGCATGCTTGACTCGGTGCCGGGAGCCATAGGACGCGTTGGAACCGACCATGCGGCAGCATGGTCGTGTGTGCAAATATGGCAGTTTTGGAGCTGTGGAGCCGTGGTTAAGGGCCCTTCAGGCTCTCGGGTGATGGAAAACTCTATGGCGGAGAGGTGAGAGGCATCAAAATGGCTTAACCATGGGGTACGAGCGTGCTTGAACCAGTGCCGAGAGCCGTAGCATGCACAGGATCCGGCCGTGCGGTAGCACAGTCGTGTGTGCAAATATGGAAGTTCTGGAGTCGTGGAGCTGTTGTTAAGGGCCATTCAGGCTCTCGGGTGATGACAAACATTGTGGTGGTGAGGCCAGAGGCATCAAAATGCCGAAACTATGGCATACGGTCATGCTTGACCTAGTGCCGAGAGCATTGGACACGCGAGAACCGGGCCGTGCGGTAGCATAGTCGTGTGTGCAAATATGGCGGTTCTAGAGCCGTGGAGCCATGGTTAAGGGCCATTCGGGTTCTCGGGTGGCAACAAACGCTGTCTTTGGAGAGGCCGGAGGTGTCAAAATGCCTTAACCATGGCGCATGGGCGTGCTTTACTTGGTGCCAGGAGCCGTAGGATGCGCAGGAACCGGCCGTGCGGCAGCAAAGTCGTGTGTGCAAATATGGTAGTTCTGGAGCCGTGGAGCCGAGGTTAAGGGCCGTTCAAGCTCTCGAGCGATGGAAAACGCTATGGTAGAGAGGCCAGAGGTGTCAAAATGCCTTAACCATGGCGGGTATGCTTGACTCAGTGTCAGGAGCCATAGGACGCGTTGGAACCGACCGTGCGGCAGCATGGTCGTGTGTGCAAATATGGCAGTTTTGGAGCCGTGGTTAAGGGCCCTTCAGGCTCTCGGGTGTTGGAAAACTCTATGGTGGAGAGGTGAGTGACATCAAAATGGCTTAACCATGGCGTACAGGCGTGCTTGACCCGGTGCCGAGAGCCGTAGGATGCACAGGATCTGGTCGTGCGGCAGCACAGTCGTGTGTGCAATTATGGATGTTCTGGAGTCGTGGAGCTATAGTTAAGGGTCGTTCGGGCTCTCGGGTGATGACAAACATTGTGGTGGTGAGGCCAGAGGCGTGAAAATGCCTTAACCATGGCATACGGTCGTGCTTGACCTAGTGTCGAGAGCTGTAGGACAAGCAGGAACCGGCTGTGCGGTAGCATAGACATGTGTGCAAATATGGCAGTTCTAGAGCTATGGAGCCATGGTTAAGGGCCATTCGGGTTCTCGGGCGACAACAAACGATGTGGTGGAGAGGCCAGAGGTGTCAAAATGCCATAACCTTGGCGCATGGGTGTGCTTTACTTGGTGCCAGGAACCAGCCGTGCAGCAGCAAAGTCGTGTGTGCAAATATGGCAGTTCTGGAGCCATGGAGCCAAGGTTAAGGGCCGTTCAGGCTCTTGAGCTATGGCAAACGCTATGGTAGAGAGGCCAGAGGTGTCAAAATGCCTTAACCATGGCATACGGGCATGCTTGACTCAGTGCCGGGAGCCACAGGATGCGTTGGAATCGACCGTGCGGCAACATGGTTGTGTGTGCAAATATGGCAGTTTTGGAGCCGTGGAGCCGTGGTTAAGGGCCCTTCAGGCTCTCGGGTGATGGAAAACTCTATCATGGAGAGGTGAGAGGCATCAAAATGGCTTAACCATGGCGTACGGGCATGCTTGACCCGGTGCTGAGAGCCATAGGATGCACAGGATCCGGCCGTGCGGCAGCACAGTCGTGTGTGCAAATATGGAAGTTCTGGAGTCATGGAGCTATGGTTAAGGGTTGTTCGGGCTCTCAGGTGATGACAAACATTGTGGTGGAGAGGCCAGAGCTGTCAAAACACCTTAACTATGGCATACGGTCGTGGTTGACCTAGTGCCGAGAGCTGTAGGACACGCAGGAACCGGCTATGCAGTAGCATAGTCGTGTGTGCAAATATGGTAGTCCTAGAGCTGTGGAGCCATGGTTAAGGGCCATTCGGGTTCTCGGGCGGCAACAAACACTGTGGTGGAGAGGCCAGAGGTGTCAAAATGCCTTAACCATGGCGCATGGGCGTGCTAGACCTGGTGCGAGGAGCCGTAGGATGCGCAGGAACTGGCCGTGCGGCGGCAAAGTCGTGTGTGCAAATATGGCAGTTCTGGAGCTGTGGAGCCGAGGTTAAGGGCAATTCAGGCTCTCGAGCGATGACAACCGCTATGGTAGAGAGGTCAGAGGTGTCAAAATGCCTTAACCATGGCGTACGAGCATGCTTGACTCAGTGCCGGGAGCCATAGGACGCGTTGGAACCGACCGTGCGGCAGCATGTTCATGTGTGAAATATGGCAGTTTTGGAGCCGTGGAGCCGTGGTTAAGGGCCCTTCAGGCTCTCGGGTGATGGAAAACTCTATGGTGGAGAGGTGAGAGGTATCAAAATGGCTTAACCATGGCGTACGGGTGTGCTTGACCCAGTGCCGAGAGCCGTAGGATGCACAGGATCCGGCCGTGCGGCAGCACAGTCGTGTGTGCAATTATGGATGTTCTGGAGTCGTGGAGCTGTAGTTAAGGGCCGTTCGGGCTCTTGGGTGATGACAAACATTGTGGTGGTGAGGCCAGAGGCATCAAAATGCCTTAACCATTTCATTTGGTCAAGCTTGACCTAGTGTCGATAGCTGTAGGACACACAGGAACCGGTTGTGCAATAGCATAGTCGTGTGTGCAAATATGGCAGTTCTAAAGCGGTGGAGCCATGGTTAAGGGCCATTCGGGTTCTCTGGCAGCAACAAACGCTGTGGTGGAGAGGCCAGAGTGTTGGCGGTCCTTATCGATGATTTTATACCGCCAATATAAGACTAAAAAGGGAGAATTATTTATTCTTATACACATATACTTTTCCTGTTGACCGAATTCCACTTGTACCGGTAGAATTGACACTTGCAGGGATTATAGCCAAATACAAGAGGAATTATAAAGGAAACACGCTTTTCTACAAAGCATGACAGAGGGTCAAAGAGCATAGCCCACCGATCTGGCAATTCTGGGCAAAACCAGTGACATGGGAGTGGCAGAGCCCAAACACCAAATCACGGTCGAGTTTCATCTCGGGCTAGGATGAGTGGGTCTCAGTAAACGGGCCATATCTCACTCATACGGACTCCAATTGAGGCAAACGAATATGTGTTGGAAAGCTAACGACGAGGCCCACAAGCCTGCAAAAGATGAGGCCCAGCAGAGCCACCCTTGGCGCGCTCGCGCCAAGGGAACGAGCGCGCCAGTGCGGGAACCAATCGGGCCAAGCTTCGTTTGGAAGGTGCTATGGCGGTTCCTTATGGCGGTTCCAGGGTGTTTCCATGTGTAGCTACGCCAAACCGTCCTAGTTGAACTATAAAAGGGGAGAAGAAATCATTTCTCAACACACACCACATTAGAGTCTGTCTCCCTCCACTTGTATCTTCTTCCTTAGTAGTTTTAGCTATGTAGTGGAGCAAGGCAAGCCTCGTTGGAGAGCTTGAATGTTTAGGAGGATCTCGGTATGAGCAATGTCAAGTTCTCTCTTATTCGTTCTTGTTCTCATGTGTTCTTGTTCTAGATGTTCTTGTTCTTGTTCTTGTTCTAGATGTTCCTGTTCTAGTTCTTAGATGTTCTTGTTCTTAGTATAGTTATGTTGTAGAACTAGAGCATAGTTCTTATGATATGATCTTAGCATATGAACTAGAATATAGTTTACATGTTTTGATCTTATCATATAGAACCTAATGTTTGACAACAGTGCATGCATGTTTAGACTTAGAACTAGGTTGTGATGTTGAGATCTATATTAGCATAGTCTTGGTTAATGTTAGCTTGCGGGATCGTCGTTCATCCTTGTGGCGATTGCTCTAGTAGAAGGACCCCGGGGACGGGTAAGCCTTGTATACATGCTAGAGCAGTAGTCGCTAGCATAGACGTGGTGTCTAGGCTAGAGGCTGCCTTCGTTTGCCTCGTGCCCCACGGTTGAGGTGGTAGGCGGCAGGAGGTGACAGCCCTGTCCGTCCCTTGTAATCCCCCACGTCCGGGTACGGCGTAGAGCTGTAGGCCAGCAACACTTGGTAGACCAGGTGTTATCCGGTGCCCGAAGTGAGTTAACAGTGGCCCTGGCTATCTTAACGTAGAATCTCACTAACATGCATATGTTTGTGTGATCGTCCGTTGTCCTGACATAGTTGTGTGCGAATGACTGCTCCAGTTTAGGTTATTCTTTATTCTTTCTCTTATCTTTATCCTTGAGTTTGGATCGAGTGTGCGTGTCAGTTATCCAACTACCGATCTTACTTTACCCCTATTATGAGTATTGGTCTGCTATGCAATCTTGTTATCTTGTTCATGTCCAAATTAGACTCTTTTACACCATGCCTTCCTTTGGGAAATATAAATAACGATACCCTGAATACTTCTGGGTGAAATGCTACAACGGTATTTCCGTGCGCTTGCGGACTTGTTCTGTAAACGTTGCAGAATACCAACCGGCATTTCTTGGCGTTGTTGCTAATTCTAGTGATGATGTTAAGAAATGCCAACACAGAGGTGTCAAAATGCCTTAACCATGGTGCATGGGCGTGCTTGACTTGGTGCAAGGAGCTGTAGGACGCGCGCAGAACCGGCCGTGTGGCAGCAAAGTCGTGTGTGCAAATATGGCGTTCGGAGCCGTAGAGCCGAGGTTAAGGGCCGTTCGGGCTCTCGAGCGACGGCAAACGCTATGGTAGAGAAGTCGAGGTGTCAAAATGCCTTAACCATGGCGTACGGGCATGCTTGACTCGGTCTTGGGAGCCATAGGACGCGTTGGAACCGACCGTGCGGCAGCATGGTCGTGTGTGAAATATGGCAGTTTTGGAGCCGTGGAGCCGTGGTTAAGGGCCCTTCAGGCTCTCGGGTGATGGAAAACTCTATGGTAGAGAGGTGAGAGGTATCAAAATGGCTTAACCATGGTGTACGGGCGTGCTTGACCTGGTGCCGAGAGCCGTAGGATGCACAGGATCCGGCCGTGCGGCAGCACAGTCGTGTGTGCAATTATGGATGTTCTGGAGCCGTGGAGCTGTAGTTAAGGGCCGTTCGGGCTCTTGGGTGATGACAAACATTGTGGTGGTGAGGCTAGAGGCGTCAAAACGCATTAACCATTTCATTTGGTCGTGCTTGACCTAGTGTCGATAGCTGTAGGACACACAGGAACCGGTTGTGCAGTAGCATAGTCGTGTGTGCAAATATGGCAGTTCTAAAGCGGTGGAGCCATGGTTAAGAGCCATTCGGGTTCTCGGGCAGCAACAAACGCTGTGGTGGAGAGGCCGAGTGTTGGCGGTCCTTATCGACGATTTTATACCGCCAATATAAGACTAAAAAGGGAGAATTATTTATTCTTATACACATATACTTTTGCTATTGACCGAATTCCACTTGTACCGGTAGAATTGACACTTGCAGGGATTATAGCCAAATACAAGAGGAATTATAAAGGAAACACGCTTTTCTACAAAGCGTGACGGAGGATCAAAGAGCATAGGCCACCGATCCGGCAGTGGGCAAAACCAGTGACATGGGAGTGGCAGAGCCCAAACACCAAATCACGGTCGAGTTTCATCTCGGGCTAGGATGAGTGGGTCTCAGTAAATGGGCCATATCTCACTCATACGGACTCCAATTGAGGCAAACGAATATGCGTTGGAAAGCTAACGACGAGGCCCACAAGCCTGCAAAAGATGAGGCCCAGCAGAGCCACCCATGGCGCGCTCGAGCCAAGGGAATGAGCGTGCCAGCGCGGGAACCAATCGGGCCAAGCTTCGTTTGGAAGGTGCTATGGCGGTTCCTTATGGCGGTTCCAGGGTGTTTCCATGTGTAGGTACGCTGAACCGTCCTAGTTGAACTATAAACGGGGAGAAGAAATCATTTCTCAACACACACCACATTAGAGTCTCTCTCCCTCCACTTGTATCTTCTTCCTTAGTAGTTTTAGCTATGTAGTGGAGCAAGGCAAGCCTCGTTGGAGAGCTTGAACCTTTAGGAGTATCTCAGTATGAGCAATATCAAGGTCTCTCTTATTCGTTCTTGTTCTCATGTGTTCTTGTTCTTGTTCTTGTTCTAGATGTTCCTGTTCTAGTTCTTAGATGTTCTTGTTCTTAGTATAGTTATGTTGTAGAACTAGAGCATAGTTCTTATGATATGATCTTAGCATATGAACTAGAATATAGTTTACATGTTTTGATCTTATCATATAGAACCTAATGTTTGACAACAGTGCATGCATGTTTAGACTTAGAACTAGGTTGTGATGTTGAGATCTATATTAGCGTAGTCTTGGTTAATGTTAGCTTGCGGGATCGTCGTTCGTCCTTGTGGCGATTGCTCTAGTAGAAGGACCCCGGGGATGGGTAAGCCTTGTATACACGCTAGAGCAGTAGTCGCTAGCATAGACGTGGTGTCTAGGCTAGAGGCTGCCTTCGTTTGCCTCGTGCCCCACGGTTGAGGTGGTAGGCGGCAGGAGGTGACAGCCCTGTCCGTCCATTGTAATCCCCCACGTCCGGGTACGGCGTAGAGCTGTAGGCCAGCAACACTTGGTAGACCAGGTGTTATCCGGTGCCCGAAGTGAGTTAACAGTGGCCCTGGCTATCTTAACGTAGAATCTCACTAACATGCATATGTTAGTGTGATCGTCCGTTGTCCTGACATAGTTGTGTGGGAATGCCTGCTCTGGTTTAGGTTATTCTTTATTCTTTCCCTTATCTTTATCCTTGAGTTTGGCTCGAGTGTGTGTGTCAGTTATCCAACTACCGATCTTACTTTACCCCTGTTATGAGTATTGGTCTGCTATGCAATCTTGTTATCTTGTTAATGTCCAAATTAGACTCTTTTACACCATGCCTTCCTTTGGGAAATATAAATAACGATACCCTGAATACTTCCGGGTGAAATGCTACAACGGTATTTCCGTGCGCTTGCGGACTTGTTCTGTAAACGTTGCAGAATACCAACCGGCGTTTCTTGGCATTGTTGCTAATTCTAGTGATGACGTTAAGAAATGCCAACACAGAGGTGTCAAAATGCCTTAACCATGGTGCATGGGCGTGCTTGACTTGGTGCAAGGAGCTGTAGGACGCGCAGGAACTGGCCGTGTGGCAGCAAAGTCGTGTGTGCAAATATGGCAGTTCTGGAGCCGTAGAGCCGAGGTTAAGGGCCGTTCGGGCTCTCGAGCGACGGCAAACGCTATGGTAGAGAAGTCAGAGGTGTCAAAATGCCTTAACCATGGCGTACGGGCACGCTTGAATCAGTGCCGGGAGCCATAGGACGCGTTGGAACCGACCGTGCGGCAGCAGGGTCGTGTGTGAAATATGGCAGTTTTGGAGCCGTGGAGCCGTGGTTAAGGGCCCTTCAGGCTCTCGGGTGATGGAAAACTCTATGGTGGAGAGGTGAGAGGTATCAAAATGGCTTAACCATGGCGTACGGGCGTGCTTGACCCGGTGCCGAGAGCCGTAGGATGCACAGGATCCGGCCGTGCGGCAGCACAGTCGTGTGTGCAATTATGGATGTTCTGGAGTCGTGGAGCTGTAGTTAAGGGCCGTTCGGGCTCTTGGGTGATGACAAACATTGTGGTGGTGAGGCCAGAGGCGTAAAAATGCCTTAACCCTGGCATACGGTCGTGCTTGACCTAGTGTCGAGGGCTGTAGGACACGCAGGAACTGGCTGTGCAGTAGCATAGTCGTGTCTGCAAATATGGCAGTTCTAGAGCTGTGGAGCCATAGTTAAAGGCCATTCGGGTTCTCGGGCGGCAACAAATGCAATGCTGGACAGGCCAGAGGTGTCAAAACACCTTAACCATGGTGCATGGGCGTGCTTGACTTGGTGCGAGGAGCCGTAGGTCGCGCAGGAACCGGCTGTGCGGCAGCAAAGTCGTGTGTGCAAATATGGCAGTTCTGGAGCCGTGGAACCGAGGTTAAGGGCCGTTCAGGCTCTTGAGCTGTGGCAAATGCTATGGTAGAGAGGCCAGAGGTGTGAAAATGCCTTAACCATGGCGTACGGGCATGCTTGACTCAGTGCGAGGAGCCATAGGACGCGTTGGAACCGACCGTGCGGCAGCATGGTTATGTGTGCAAATATGGCAGTTTTGGAGCCGTGGTTAAAGGCCCTTCAGACTCACGGGTGATGGAAAACTCTATGGTGGAGAGGTGAGAGGCATCAAAATGGCTTAACCATGGTGTACGGGCATGCTTGACCCAGTGCCGAGAGCCATAGGATGCACAGGATCCAGCCATGCGGCAGCACTGTCGTGTGTGCAAATATGGAAGTTCTGGAGTCATAGAGCTGTGGTTAAGGGCCGTTCGGGCTCTCGGGTGATGACAAACATGGTGGTGGTGAGGCCAGAGGCATCAAAATGCCTTAACTATGGCATACAGTCGTGCTTGACCTAGTGCCGAGAGTTGTAGGACACGCAGGAACCGGCTGTGCGGTAGCATAGTCGTGTTTGCAAATATGGCAGTTCTAGAGCTATCGAGCCATGGTTAAGGGCCATTCGGGTTCTTGGGCGGCAATAAATACTGTGGTGGAGAGGCCAGAGGTGTCAAAACGCCTTAACCATGGTGCATGGGCATGCTTCACTTGGTGCGAGGAGCCGTAGGACGCGCAGGAACCGGCCGTGCGGCAGCAAAGTCGTGTGTGCAAATATGGCAGTTCTGGAGCCGTGGAGCCAAGGTTAAGGGCCATTCAGGCTCTCGAGCAATGGCAAACACTATGGTAGAGAGGCCAGAGGTGTCAAAATGCCTTAACCATGGCGTACGGGCATGCTTGACTCGATCTTGAGAGCCATAGGACGCGTTGGAACCGGCCGTGCGGCGGCATGGTCGTGTGTACAAATATGGCGTTTTGGAGCCGTGGAGCCATGGTTAAGGGCCCTTCAGGCTCTCGGGTGATGGAAAACTCTATGGTGGAGAGGTGAGAGGCATCAAAATGGCTTAACCATGGCGTACGAGCGTGCTTGAACCGGTGCCGAGAGCCGTAGGATGCAAAGGATACGGCCGTGCGGCAGCACAGTCGTGTGTGCAAATATGGAAGTTCTGAAGTCGTGGAGCTGTTGTTAAGGGCCGTTCGGGCTCTCGGGTGATGACAAACATTGTGGTGGTGAGGCCAGAGGTGTCAAAATGCCTTAACCATGGCATACGGTCGTGCTTGACTTAGTGCCAAGAGCTGTAGGACACGCAGGAACTGGCTATGCGGTAAAATAGTCGTGTGTGCAAATATGGCAGTTCTAGAGCTGTGGAGCCATGGTTAAGGGCCATTCAGGTTCTCGGGTGGCAACAAACACTGTGCTAAAGAGGCCAGAGGTGTCAAAACGCCTTAACCATGGCGCGTGGGCGTGCTTTACTTGGTGCCAGGAGCCGTAGGACGCGCAGGAACCGGCCGTGCGGCAGCAAAGTCGTGTGTGCAAATATGGTAGTTCTGGAGCCGTGGAGCCGAGGTTAAGGGCCGTTTAGGCTCTCGAGCGATAGCAAACGCTATGGTAGAGAGGCCAGAGGTGTCAAAATGCCTTAACCATGGCATACGGGTATGCTTGACTCAGTGCCGGGAGCCATAGGACGCGTTGGAACCGACCGTGCGGCAACATGGTCGTGTGTGCAAATATGGCAGTGTTGGAGCCGTGGAGCCGTGGTTAAGGGCCCTTCAGGCTCTCGGGTGATGGAAAACTCTATGGTGGAGAGGTGAGAGGCATCAAAATGGCTTAACCATGGCGTACGAGCGTGCTTGAACCGGTGCCGAGAGCCGTAGGATGCAAAGGATCCGGCCGTGCGGGCAAAGACAGTCGTGTGTGCAAATATGGAAGTTCTGGAGTCGTGGAGCTGTTGTTAAGGGCCGTTCGGGCTCTCGGGTGATGACAAACATTGTGGTGGTGAGGCCAGAGGTGTCAAAATGCCTTAACCATGGCATACGGTCATGCTTGACTTAGTGCCGAGAGCTGTAGGACACGCAGGAACTGGCTATGCGGTAGCATAGTCGTGTGTGCAAATATGGCAGTTCTAGAGCTGTGGAGCCATGGTTAAGGGCCATTCAGGTTCTCCGGTGGCAACAAACACTGTGCTGAAGAGGCCAGAGGTGTCGAAATGCCTTAACCATGGCGCGTGGGCGTGCTTTACTTGGTGCCAGGAGCCGTAGGACGCGCAGGAACCGGCCGTGCGGCAGTAAAGTCGTGTGTGCAAATATGGTAGTTCTAGAGCCGTGGAGCCGAGGTTAAGGGCCGTTTAGGCTCTCGAGCGACAGCAAACGCTATGGTAGAGAGGCCAGAGGTGTCAAAATGCCTTAACCATGGCATACGGGTATGCTTGACTCAGTGCCGGGAGCCATAGGACGCATTGGAACCGACCGTGCGGCAGCATGGTCGTGTGTGCAAATATGGCAGTGTTGGAGCCGTGGAACCGTGGTTAAGGGCCCTTCAGGCTCTCGGGTGATGGAAAACTCTATGGTGGAGAGGTGAGAGGCATCAAAATGGCTTAACCATGGTGTGCGGGTGTGCTTGACCCGGTGCCAAGAGCCGTAGGATGCACAAGATCCGGCCATGCGGCAGCACAGTCGTGTGTGAAATTGTGGATGTTCTGGAGTCGTGGAGCTGTAGTTAAGGGCCGTTCGGGCTCTCGGGTGATGACAAATATTGTGGTGGTGAGGCCAGAGGTGTGAAAATGCCTTAACCATGGCATACGGTCGTGCTTGACCTAGTGTCGAGAGTTGTAGGATACGCAGGAACCGGCTGTGCAGTAGCATAGTCGTGTGTGCAAATATGGCAGTTCTAGAGCTGTGGAGCCATGGTTAAGGGCCATTCGGGTTCTCAGGCGGCAAAAAATGCTGTGGTGGAGAGGCTAGAGGTGTCAAAACGCCTTAACCATGGCGCATGGGCGTGCTTGACTTGGTGCGAGGAGCCGTAGGACGCGCAGGAACCAGCCGTGCGGCAGCAAAGTCGTGTTGTTAAAATATGGTAGTTCTGGAGCCGTGGAGCCGAGGTTAAGGGCCATTCAGGCTCTCGAGCGACGGCAAACGCTATGGTAGAGAGGCCAAAGGTGTCAAAATGCCTTAACCATGGCGTACGGGCATGCTTGACTCAAAGGTCGGGAGCCATAGGACGCGTTGGAACCGGCCGTGCGGCGGCATGGTCGTGTGTCCAAATATGGCGGTTTTGGAGCCGTGGAGCCGTGGTTAAGGGCCCTTCAGGCTCTCGGGTGATGGAAAACTCTATGGTGGAGAGGTGAGAGGCATCAAAATGGCTTAACCATGGCGTACGAGCGTGCTTGAACCGGTGCCGAGAGCCGTAGGATGCAAAGGATCCGGCCGTGCGGCAGCACAGTCGTGTGTGCAAATATGGAAGTTCTGGAGTCATGGAGCTATTGTTAAGGGCCGTTCGGGCTCTCAGGTGATGACAAACATTGTGGTGGTGAGGCCAAAGGTGTCAAAATGCCTTAACCATGGCATACGGTCGTGCTTGACTTAGTGCCGAGAGCTGTGGGACACGCAGGAACTGGCTATGCGGTAGCATAGTCGTGTGTGCAAATATGGCAGTTCTAGAGCTGTGGAGCCATGGTTAAGGGCCATTCAGGTTCTCGGGTAGCAGCAAACACTGTGCTGAAGAGGCCAGAGGTGTCAAAACGCCTTAACCATGGCACATGGGCGTGCTTTACTTGGTGCCAGGAGCCGTAGGACGCGCAGGAACCGGCCGTGCGGCAAAGAAAGTCGTGTGTGCAAATATGGCGGTTCGGAGCCGTGGAGCCGAGGTTAAGGGCCGTTCGGGCTCTCGAGCGACAAACGAAACGCTATGGTAGAGAGGCCAGAGGTGTCAAAATGCCTTAACCATGGCGTAAGGGTATGCTTGACTCAGTGCCGGGAGCCATAGGACGCGTTGGAACCGACCGTGCGGCAGCATGGTCGTGTGTGCAAATATGGCAGTGTTGGAGCCTGGAGCCGTGGTTAAGGGCCCTTCAGGCTCTCGGGTGATGGAAAACTCTATGGTGGAGAGGTGAGAGGCATCAAAATGGCTTAACCATGGCGTACGGGCGTGCTTGACCCGGTGCCAAGAGCCGTAGGATGCACAGGATCCGGCCGTGCGGCAGCATAGTCGTGTGGGCAATTGTGGATGTTCTGGAGTCGTGGAGCTGTAGTTAAGGGCCGTTCGGGCTCTCGGGTGATGACAAACATTGTGGTGGTGAGGCTAAAGGTGTGAAAATGCCTTAACCATGGCATACGGTCGTGCTTGACCTAGTGTCAAGAGCTGTAGGATACGCAGGAACCGGCTGTGCGGTAGCATAGTCGTGTGTGCAAATATGGCAGTTCTAGAGCTGTGGAGCCATAGTTAAGGGCCATTCGGGTTCTCAGGCAGCAACAAACACTATGCTAGAGAGGCTAGAGGTGTCAAAATGCCTTAACCATGGTGCATGGGCGTGCTTGACTTGGTGCGAGGAGCCGTAGGACGCTCAGGAACCGGCCGTGCGGCAGCAAAGTCGTGTGTGCAAATATGGCAGTTCTGGAGCCGTGGAGTCGAGGTTAAGGGCCGTTCAGGCTCTCGAGCTATGGCAAACGCTATGGTAGAGAAGCCAGAGGTGTCAAAATGCCTTAACCATGGCGTACGGGCATGCTTGACTCAGTGCCAGGAGCCATAGGACGCGTTGGAACCGACCGTGCGGCAGCATGGTTGTGTGTGCAAATATGGCAGTTTTGGAGTCGTGGAGCCGTGGTTAAGGGCACTTCAGGCTCTCGGGTGATGGAAAACTCCATGGCGTACGGGTGTGCTTGACCCGGTGCCGAGAGCCGTAGGATGCACAGGATCCGGCCGTGCGGCAGCACAGTCGTGTGTGCAATTATGGATGTTCTAGAGTCGTGGAGCTGTAGTTAAGGGCCGTTCGGGCTCTCGGGTGATGACAAACATTGTGGTGGTGTTGGCATTTCTTAGCGCAATCACTAGAATTGTTACATCCTAGTGGTCACGCCAAGAAATACCGGGGTTGATAGTCGTGTTCTAAAGATATTATCCGCAAGCGCACGGATCTATCATTGTAGCATTTCACCCAGAAGTATGTCAGGGTATCGTTATTTATATTTTCCCAAAGGAAGGCTTGGTGTAAAATAGCTCTAGCACATGGATATGGTACTTCACATCATCGAAATGAGCCTTAATACTATGCAGGGGTAAGATAAACGGTAATTTGAGGATAGTGGACACACACTTGGTCTTCACTCAAGGATAAAGAGAAATAAGGAATAAAAGAAATGGAAAGAATAAAGAATAAATCTACTGGAGCTGGTTGGTCGTATGTTGCTAAGCGATGATTAGCTAAGTCACATATTATACAGGGTTAGAGGCAAGTCAGAGCCTAAAGTAACAGGGAGACCCCCGCAGCTGGTCTGCCAGCCGATAGAGGCATTTATGAACTCCTACACGACATACGGACGTGGGGGATTACGAGGGACGGACAGGGCTGTCACCACCTGCCGCCTACCTCTCAACCGTGGCATGCCATCATATTCGAAGGCCCCCTCGTATCCGGACACCACGCCCGCATACTAAGGAACTACCTATGCTCCCCCAGGACTCCCACCCTACGGATGGACGAGCTAGAACACAGGCAAACCTGAAAGAACATCGAACTGTTACTCCACTCTCCTCAAAGACTCTAATCCTATAGAACATATGAACGATGAAGAACAGGGATGAACACGCTATGAACTGATCATATGAACTAGGCTCTAGTTCGTATGTATCAACATGAACAAGATCATGACTATGCTCTAGTTCATACGCTAAGCAACATATAAAATATAAGAACTTGAACAAGGAAGTACAAGCTCTCCTTGGTAGCTTTCCTAGCTCCAACTACTACTAGCTCTAGGCTAAGGAACAAGTGGAGGTGAGGGAGAGAGAGACCAAATGAATTGTGTGTGTAGAATGGATTTCTTCTCCCCTTTTATATCTTGGTCAGGTCGGTTCAGGGGCAGATTTGGAAAGAACACCAGCGCACCGCCCTCCTCTGTCATCAATGAACCGACCTCCACCGACCGGCCCCACCTGGCAGCCTGGGTGGCGCGAGCGCGCCCCTGGCACGGCCGCGCCAGGGTGCCACCGCCCCCTGACCGCCTTCGGGTGGTCGGTTGTGGAGTGGGCCTGGGCCTTGCTGGTTTGGTGTTTTGGCCCAATCTGGTCCCGAGGTGGCCCTTCTCCACTTGGGGTGGTTTGGCGCTTTCCAGAAAGTGTCTTTTTGGTAATCAATCCCTGCACTTTTATATGTTTCCTGCAATGACAGTATATTTCCTAGTGCACGTGGATTTGGGTTAGTTGCACAAGTATATGCATATAGGAATATATAATTCACCCTTTTCATGTCTAATTGGTGGTATAAAATCATCGATAAGGACCGCCAACAAGATCCCCCAAGCTTACCCTTTGCTCGTCCTGAGCAAAGCTCAGCCTTAGGTTGTTGATCAGGAGTTGCTACTATGCCGATCATGAGTCAAAAGCACCAAGCGTATAAGCAAGATTTCTACCAGAGTTTGAATAAATTGGCATGACTGCTCACCCTGTTGTTATCTCAAGACAAAAATGGGGCTTTCCAGCTTTCTTGAGTCTTGGGATATTGCAAGATAGAACAGATTCACAAGCGTTGCTTATCGTCTACCCAAGATCAACCAAGTCTCCGGAGGTTTTGAAAGTTTTGTAAAAGAAACTCAAGTTCCTCGAATGATTCTCTCAATCGCTCAGAAGTGTTTATACCTCACCAAAGGCATTGTGCTTTTGCCTTTCTTTCTAACCTACTACTATGGCTGAGAGTGGAGTTTTGGGTAGGTATGAAAGATGGCTATGCTTGGATCACATAGAGTTGGTGAAGTCAAGGAACGAACCGTCCGAAGATTAAGACCATACACTTTGATTGAGATTTGTGCAAGTGTGTGAGGGTGAAAGATTCCTATTTCTAAATGTTTTTGGTACTCCGGCATCATGACTCCTTTTTATTGGTGGAAGGGAAAATTTGAGAGAGTATGGGCTTGATTTGGAAAAACCAAGATTTTTCTTTTCTTTCTTTCTTTTCCTTTTCTCTTCTCTCTTTTTTTTTTTGAACGGGAGACTAGCCGGGATTCCCGTTTGTCTACTTTTGAAGCTTTATTGTTGCCCCTTGGCATTCATCATCATCATTATTTTTTATTTTTTTGAACAAGAGATGCTAATGCCCAATACTTTCTTTCGATACGATGAAGGTTTTTAGCGAGAAGGAGTCATGACGAAGACAAGAAGTAGTTTTTTGATGGATGATGAGTAGGGGATGCGCGATCCTCGGTGTAAGGGTCGGCAAGCTTTTGTTTTGAAGACGGTGCGCAACTCTAGGGTCAAGAGTTGGCATATTTGGGTGGTTTGGATGAAAAGTTAGGTTGCGCAACTCGCAGTGTACGGGTTGGCAAATTTATTTGGTGGGTGCAAGTGAATCTCAATCGTGAGTGTAAGACCATAATCTTGCGGAGGTTACGGACTTCTAGTGATCAAGCAGCATATGACAACTGGGTTTTGAAAGAGTATTGACAATACGTCATATGGCCTTGGTGGGTATTTCAAAATCATTGAGGAACTTTTGTTTTGATAGTTTTGAAAATAAAAACTCCGGAAGTCGGGTTTTCACTCGGGATAGAGTCATAGCGTTGGTCATGGCACTAAATCGTACCCAAAGAATAACTTAGACAGGATCTAGCCTATGCAACCCACTAAGCTCAAGTTTTTAAGGGTAAGACATTTTAGCCAAAAAACTCAAACTTAAGAGAAAGCCTGATTATAAACAAGGTACAAGCAAGTCACGAGACAGAGCAACTTTTCATCATTTCAACAAGGGTAGAATTAAATATTCTTATGATGCATATGTATAGAAAATGACGAAGCATTTTTTTATATATATAAGTCTCGTGTTAGTGTGGTACATACCTCTTATTGGGGGTCCTCCCCAAGCTTGCTTGGAAACGGGGCCCCTAAGAATTATTCGAGGTAACAACTTTATTTTATTTTATTTGGAGTCTCGTCGGGATTTTCCTTATGATTGAGGATTATCCCTGCAGGTTAGCTCATAGCATACTACCAATATTCCTACTAGTAATGTTGTCTCAATGATCGACAAGTCGACCAAGGTAAACTAGCAACCTAAGCACCATGCCCAAGCTACGAGCCTATGGAACATGCTAAGCTTGAACATGTTCCAAGACATCAAACTAAGCGGGAACAGGGGTAGCAAGATAGAACTTTATTTGACAGAGACTAAGTAAACATAAAAATACTTATAAAAAGATAACTTACCGATTATCCCGTCGGTCGGGGCTCACAGTTATAGTCCGTGAAGCGAGACTTTTCTCCCGCTCAATTTGAGCGATGATGAGGCATTCGTCTCGGGAGAGGTAGACGGGGATGCTCGCTTGGGCCTCCACACCATTTTTGGTGGTGTGGTGACAATAGGTGAGGATGGTGGTTGATCGGTTTCTTTGGAGTTGCTTGTATTTTCTCCACCTTTAACACCTTTGTCTCCTCCTTAGGGACCAACTTTGGTCCCCGAGGTTTTGAGTGGAATTGGTTTTGCTTTGGGTCCCACTCTTTCTTGGGCCGGAGCCTTGCCCTTATCCTTCTTCTCATTGGGTTGCGTAGGAACGACTTTGGATTTTGTTTCTTTTGTAGGAGCCTTCTTTCTTCCTTTCTTAGGAGCTCTTTGCTCCTTTTCTTTTGGCTCTGTTCTTTTTCTTTTTCTTTTGCTTTTGTTCCTGGGTACCCTTTGCTTTCTGCGGCTCTGGACTTTGTTCCCAGACAATATTGGGAATCCGATTCGCTCCAAGAGGTCGGATTTCAACTTCCGTGGCCTCTCTTGTGGTTGGCTCATACTTGATGCGAATCATGTTGCACTCCTCCGTCTTCCATGGCCGGAAGTGGAACTTCTCCTCACTTCCATTGATGTTGAAACGGATTTCTCCGGCTCCAACATCAATTTGTGCTCCAAATGGTACCGAGGAATGGCCGCCCCAATATTAGTGGTGATTCTTTGGTGGCCTCCATGTCGAGTACCACGAAATCCACTTTGGACGAAGTATCCTCTAATTTTCACAGAATATCTTCAGCTATTCCCGGCGGGTAGCGTAAGGAGGAGTCCGCTAATTGGAGTGTGATCGTTGTTGGTGACAGCCTTGTATAATTTAGCTTGTCAAATACCGTCTTGGGCATGACACTGACGCTGGCACCAAGATCACAGAGTGCGTGGTCAAACTGTTGCCCCCCAATGGAGCATGTGATAGTGGGGCAGCCTGGGTCCTTCTTCTTTTCTGGTAAATCATTTAGGATTGCCGCACTACACTCTTCTGTGAGTTTGACCACAGCTGTGGATGGCAGTGGTCGCTTGTTGTTGATGATGTCTTTGATGTACTTGGCGTAGGAAGGTACATGTAAGACATCCATGAGCGGAACGCTCACATGTACTTTTTCGACCATCTCAACAAACCGAGCGAACTGATCATTCACAGCTTGCTTTCTTGTTCTTGTGGCGAATGGCAGATGTGTTGTATCTGGATAATCCAGGGTCGTCCCTGATTCTGCCTCGCCTTGTGGTTCAGAAGATGAAGGTTCTTCTTGCTGTGGTGCTGCTTGTTTCCTGGCTGCTTGTTTAGGATATGGTGGATCACGAGTGGCCTTACCGCCTCTCGTGGTCACAGAATTAACATTTTCAAAAGTACTAGCAGCTCGATCCAACGTTTTTACCGTTGGATCAACAGAACATCGAAGCAATGCGAGCTAGCTTTGTCTTTCTATCATCTTATTAAAGCTCAACTGATTCTTGACAGCCGAAGTCAAACCTTCTATCTTTGTACTAATGCTCTCTAGGATTTTGTCATTGGCCAGCATCTTTTTGGTGAGGTTTTCGTTGATCTTTGCTTGGCCGAGGACTAAATCCTTGAGAGTAGGCTGATTCGAATTGTAATTTGCGGAGTAGTTCGAATTACCTTGATACTGTGGATGGGACTGATTGTTCCACCCATTATTACCTCCTTGCTATTGACGATACCCGTTATTGATGTAAGAGGCTTCTTCACGGGTTTCGGGGCAATCATTCCCCGAATGTCCATCATTGCCATAGACCTCGCACGTTATGCGAGATTCTATAGCTTTGATAGTGCCGGATGTATCTCCGACGGCTCTTTCGTCAAACTTTTGCAGGAGCAAGTCTATTTTTGCGGCCAGCGCCTCCGTCTCCTTCACGGGGTGCGAGCCTTTTTGTTGCTTAGGTGGAGTTCTTTCTTCCCCCCAAGCTTGATTTTCTACCATTTTGTTGATTAACGCCGTAGCATTATCAACAGTGAGTGATAGAAATGCGCCTCCAGCCGCAGCGTCGAGGTGCCCTTTTGACATGGGCGTAAGCCCATTGTAAAAGTTTTGGAGCACCAGCCATTCCTCCATCCCATGATGAGGACGAGTCGAATGAAGCTTTGGAGTCTTTCCCAAGCTTCGAATGGGTTCCATCTCGCGTTTGTTTGGAAATTGGCAATTCTTCCCCTCAGAGCATTTGTTTTGCCTATGGGGAAGAACTTTGCGAGGAATGCCATGGAGCATTTGCTCCATGTGCTCACAGCTTCTTTGTCCTTATAAAACCACTATTTCGCCTTCCCCACAAGGGAGAAGGGAAACAGCCGGAGCCTGATGACGTCAGCTTCAATGTCCTTGATGACGACAGTGTCATAGAGCTCCAAGAAACGCTGCAAGTGAGCGTTGGCATCCTCATTGGGGAGTCCACAAAATGGAATCCCCTGCACCATGGTGATCAGGCCAGTCCTGAGCTCAAAGTTCTTATCCGCCACGTTGACGATGGGCCCAGTGGGCACGTTGGCAACAGCGGGGACGGAGAATTCGTGGAGGGTCTTCTGAGCCATTTGGATGGTCGCTGAAGGTGCGGAAATGACCGGTTCGGCTGCCGACGGAGTAGCAAAAGAAGGAGTAGCTCTAGGCTTCTTCTTCCTTAGGAGTGCCTCTGGATTTGGATGAAAATTGTCTGGCAGGGAGAAACCGGACATACACTATCCTGTTTTCACCCACAACAGGAGAAAACATAAAAGTTAACCTGCATAGACTCGGACTATTTCTAATGAAGTTATATCCATGCCGTGCTAGATTATTTTAACCAATGCCTTCCCCGGCAACGGCGCCAGAAATGCTTGTTGGCATTTCTTAGCGCAATCACTAGAATTGTTACATCCTAGTGGTCACGCCAAGAAACGCCAGGGTTGATAGTCGTGTTCTAAATATATTATCCGCAAGCGCATGGATCTATCATTGTAGCATTTCACCCAGAAGTATGTCAAGGTATCGTTATTTATATTTTCCCAAAGGAAGGCATGGTGTAAAATAGCTCTAGCACATGGATATGGTACTTCACATCATCGAAATGAGCCTTAATACTATGCAGGGGTAAGATAAATGGTAATTTGAGGATAGTGGACACACACTTGGTCTTCACTCAAGGATAAAGAGAAATAAGGAATAAAAGAAACGGAAAGAATAAAGAATAAATCTACTGGAGCTGGTTGGTCGTATGTTGCTAAGCGAAGATTAGCTAAGTCACATATTATACAGGGTTAGAGGCAAGTCAGAGCCTAAAGTAACAGGGAGACCCCCGCAGCTGGTCTGCCAGTAGATAGAGGCATTTATGAACTCCTACACGACATACGGACGTGGGGGATTATGAGGGACGGACAGGGCTGTCACCACCTGCCGCCTACCCCTCAACCATGGCATGCCGTCATATTCGAAGGCCCCCTCGTATCCGGACACCACGCCCGCATACTAAGGAACTACCTATGCTCTCCCAGGACTCCCACCCTACGGATGGACGAGCTAGAACACAGGCAAACCCGAAAGAACATCGAACCGTTACTCCACTCTCCTCAAAGACTCTAATCCTATAGAACATATGAACGATGAAGAACAGGGATGAACACGCTATGAACTGATCATATGAACTAGGCTCTAGTTCATATGTATCAACATGAACATGATCATGACTATGCTCTAGTTCATACGCTAAGCAACATATAAAATATAAGAACTTGAACAAGGAAGAACACTCCATAGAGATTTACCAAGATGTATCTCTTCTTCCTAGGAGACAAGCTCTCCTTGGTAGGATTCCTAGCTCCAACTACTACTAGCTCTAGGCTAAGGAACAAGTGGAGGTGAGGGAGAGAGAGACCAAATGAATTGTGTGTGTAGAATGGATTTCTTCTCCCCTTTTATATCTTGGTCAGGTCAGTTCAGGGGCAGATTTGGAAAGAACATCAGCGCACCGCCCTCCTCTATCATCAATGAACCGACCTCCACCGGCCGGCCCCACCTGGCAGCCTGGGTGGCGCGAGCGCGCCCCTGGCGCGGCCGCGCCAGGGTGCCACCGCCCCCTGACCGCCTTCGGGTGGTCGGTTGTGCAGTGGGCCTGGGCTGTGCTGGTTTGGTGTTTTGGCCCAATCTGGTCCCGAGGTGGCCCTTCTCCACTTGGGGTGGTTTGGCGCTTTCCAGAAAGCGTCTTTCGGTAATCAATCCCTGCACTTCTATATGATTCCTGCAATGACAGTATATTTCCTAGTGCACGTGGATTTGGGTTAGTTGCACAAGTATATGCATATAGGAATATATAATTCACCCTTTTTCATGTCTAATTAGCGGTATAAAATCGTCGATAAGGACCGCCAACAGGTGGTGAGGCCAGAGGCGTCAAAATGCCTTAACCATGGCATACAGTCGTGCTTGACCTAGTGTCGAGAGCTGTAGGACACGCAGGAACCGGCTGTGTGGTAGCATAGTCGTGTGTGCAAATATGGCAGTTCTAGAGCTGTGGAGCCATGGTTAAGGGCCATTCGGGTTCTCGGGCGGCAACAAACGCTATGCTGGAGAGGCCAGAGGTGTCAAAACGCCTTAACCATGGGGCATGGGCGTGCTTGACTTGGTGCGAGGAGCCGTAGGTCGCGCAAGAACCGGCTGTGCGGCAGTAGAGTCGTGTGTGCAAATATGGCAGTTTTGGAGCCGTGGAGCCGAGGTTAAGGGCCGTTCAGGCTCTTGAGCTGTGGCAAATGCTATGGTAGAGAGGCCAGAGGTGTCAAAATGCCTTAACCATGGCGTACGGGCATGCTTGACTCAGTGCCAGGAGCCATAGGACATGTTGGAACCGACCGTGCGGCAGCATGGTTATGTGTGCAAATATGGCAGTTTTGGAGCCGTGGAGCCGTGGTTAAGGGCCCTTCAGACTCTCGGGTGATGGAAAACTCTATGGTGGAGAGGTGAGAGGCATCAAATTGGCTTAACCATGGCGTACGGGCATGCTTGACCCAGTGTCGAGAGCCATAGGATGCACAGGATCCAGCCGTGCGGCAGCACAGTCGTGTGTGCAAATATGGAAGTTCTGGAGTCATAGAGCTGTGGTTAAGGGCCGTTCGGGCTCTCTGGTGATGACAAACATGGTGGTGGTGAGGCCAGAGGAGTAAAAATGCCTTAACTATGGCATACGGTCGTGCTTGACCTAGTGCCGAGAGCTGTAGGACACGCAGGAACCGGCTGTGCGGTAGCATAGTCGTGTGTGCAAATATGGCAGTTCTAGAGCTGTCGAGCCATGGTTAAGGGCCATTCGGGTTCTCAAGTGGCAATAAATGCTGTGGTGGAGAGGCCAGAGGTGCCAAAATGCCTTAACCATGGCGCATGGGCGTGCTTGACTTGGTGCGAGGAGCCGTAGGACGCGCAGGAACCGGCCGTGCGGCAGCAAAGTCGTGTGTGCAAATATGGCTGTTCTGGAGCCGTGGAGCCGAGGTTAAGGGCCGTTCAGGCTCTCGAGCGACGGCAAAAACTATGGTAGAGAGGCCAGAGGTGTCAAAATGCCTTAACCATGGCGTACGGGCATGCTTGACTCAGTGCCGGGAGCCATAGGACGCGTTGGAACCGACCGTGCGGCAGCATGGTCGTGTGTGCAAATAAGGCAGTTTTGGAGCCGTGGAGCCGTGGTTAAGGGACCTTCAGGCTCTCGGGTGATGGAAAACTCTATGGTGGAGAGGTGAGAGGCATCAAAATGGCTTAACCATGGCGTACGGGCGTGCTTGACCCGGTGCCGAGAGCCGTAGGATGCACAGGATCCGGCCGTGGGGCAGCACAGTCGTGTGTGCAATTATGGATGTTCTGGAGTCGTGGAGCTGTAGTTAAGGGCCGTTCGGGCTCTCAGGTGATGACAAACATTGTGGTGGTGAGGCCAGAGGTGTCAAAACACCTTAACCATGGCATACAATCATGCTTGACCTAGTGTCGAGAGCTATAGGACACGCACGAACCGGCTGTGCGGTAGCATAGTCGTGTGTGCAAATATGGCAGTTCTAGAGCTGTGGAGCCATGGTTAAGGGCCATTCGGGTTCTTGGGCGGCAACAAATGCTGTGGTGGAGAGGCCAGAGGTGTTAAAATGCCTTAGCCATGGCGCATGGGTGTGCTTGACTTGGTGCGAGGAGCCGTAGGACGCGCAGGAACCGGCCGTGTGGCAGCAAAGTCGTGTGTGCAAATATGGCAGTTCTGGAGCCATGGAGCCGAGGTTAAGGGCCGTTCAGGCTCTCGAGCAATGGCAAATGCTATGGTAGAGAGGCCAGAGGTGTCAAAATGCCTTAACCATAGCGTACGGGCATGCTTGACTCACTGCCGGGAGCCATAGGACGCGTTGGAACCGACCGTGTGGCAGCATGGTCGTGTGTGCAAATATGGCAGTTTTACAGCCATGGAGCCGTGGTTAAGGGCCCTTCAGGCTCTCGGGTGAAGGAAAACTCTATGGTGGAGAGGTGAGAGGATCAAAATGGCTTAACCATGGCGTACGGGCGTGCTTGACCCGGTGCCGAGAGCCGTAGGATGCACAGGATCCGGCCGTGCGGCAGCACAGTCATTTGTGCAAATGTGGATGTTCTGGAGTCATGGAGCTGTTGTTAAGGGCCATTCAGGCTCTCAGGTGATGACAAACATTGTGGTGGTGAGGCCAAAGGCGTCAAAATGCCTTAACCATGGCATACGGTCATGCTTGACCTAGTGTCGAGAGCTGTAGGACACGCAGGAACCGGCTGTGCGGTCGCATAGTCGTGTGTGCAAATATGGCAGTTCTAGAGCTATGGAGCCATAGTTAAGGGCCGTTCGGGTTCTCGGGCGGCAACAAACGCTGTGCTGGAGAGGCCAGAGGTGTCAAAACACCTTAACCATGGTGCATGGGCATGCTTTACTTGGTGCCAGGAGCCGTAGGACGCGCAGGAACCAGTCATGCGGTAGCAAAGTCGTGTGTGCATATATGGCAGTTCTGGAGCCGTGGAGCCGAGGTTAAGGGTCGTTCAGGCTCACGAGCTATGGCAAACGCTCTGGTAGAGAGGCCAGAGGTGTCAAAATTCCTTAACCATGGCGTACGGGCATGCTTGACTCAGTGCCGGGAGCCATAGGACGCGTTGGAACCGACCGTGCGGCAGCATGGTCGTGTGTGCAAATATGGTAGTTTTGCAGCCGTGGAGCCGTGGTTAAGGGCCCTTCAGGCTCTCGGGTGATGGAAGACTCTATGGTGGAGAGGTGAGAGGCATCAAAATGGCTTAACCATGGCGTACAGGCGTGCTTGACCAGGTGCCGAGAGCCGTAGGATGCACAGGATCCAGCCACGCGGCAGCACAGTCGTGTGTGCAATTATGGATGTTCTGGAGTCGTGGAGCTATAGTTAAGGGTCGTTCGGGCTCTCGGGTGATGACAAACATTGTGGTGGTGAGGCCAGAGGCGTCAAAATGCCTTAACCATGGCATACGGTTGTGCTTGACCTAGTGTCGAGAGCTGTAGGACACACAGGAACTGGCTGTGCGGTAGCATAGTCGTGTGTGCAAATATGGCAGTTCTAGAGCTGTGGAGCCATGGTTAAGGGCCATTCGGGTTCTCGGGCGGCAACAAACACTGTGGTGGAGAGGCCAGAGGTGTCAAAATGCCTTAACCATGGCCCATGGGCGTGCTTGACTTGGTGCGAGGAGCCATAGGACGCGCAGGAACCGGTCGTGCGGCAGCAAAGTCGTGTGTGCAAATATGGCAGTTATGGAGCCGTGGAGCCGAGGTTAAGGGCCGTTCAGGCTCTCGAGCGATGGCAAACACTATGGTAGAGAGGCCAGAGGTGTCAAAATGCCTTAACCATGGCGTACATGCATGCTTGACTCAGTGCCAGGAGCCATATAACACGTTGGAACCGACCATGCGGCAGCATGATCGTGTGTGCAAATATGGCAATTTTGGAGCAGTGGAGCCGTGGTTAAGGGCCCTTCAGGCTCTCGGGTGATGGAAAACTCTATGGTGGAGAGGTGAGAGGCATCAAAATGGCTTAACCATGGGGTATGGGCGTGCTTGACCTGGTGCCGAGCGTCGTTGGATGCACAGGATACGGCCGTGCGGCAGCACAATCGTGTTTGCAAATATGGATGTTCTGAAGTCGTGGAGGTGTGGTTAAGGGCCGTTCGGGCTCTCGGGTGATGACAAACATTGTGGTGGTGAGGCCAGAGGCATCAAAATGCCTTAACCATGGCATACGGTCGTGCTTAACCTAGTGCCGAGAGCTGTAGGATACGCAGGAACTGGCTGTGCGGTAGCATAGTCGTGTGTGCAAATATGGCAGTTCTAGAGCTGTGGAGCCATGGTTAAGGGCCATTCGGGTTCTCGAGCGGCAACAAACGCTGTGGTGGAGAGGCCAGAGGTGTCAAAACGCCTTAACCATGGCGCATGGGCATGCTTGACTTGGTGCGAGGAGCCGTAGGACGCGAGAACCGGCCGTGCGGCGGCAAAGTCGTGTGTGCAAATATGGCGGTTCCGGAGCCGTGGAGCCGAGGTTAAGGGCCGTTCGTGCTCTTGAGCGATGGCAAACGCTATGGTAGAGAGGCCAGAGGTGTCAAAATGCCTTAACCATAGCGTACGGGCATGATTGACTCAGTGCCGGGAGCCATAGGACGCGTTGGAACCGACCGTGCCGCAGCATGGTCGTGTGTGGAAATAAGGCAGTTTTACAGCCGTGGAGCCATGGTTAAGGGCCCTTCAGGCTCTCGGGTGATGGAAAACTCTATGGTGGAGAGGTGAGAGGCATCAAAATGGCTTAACCATGGTGTACGGGCATGCTTGACCCGGTGCCAAGAGCCGTAGGATGCACAGGATCCGGCCATGCGGCAGCACAGTCGTGTGTGCAATTATGGATGTTCTGGAGTCGTGGAGCTATAGTTAAGGGTCATTCGGGCTCTCAGGTGATGACAAACATTGTGGTGGTTGTTGACGGTTGTTAATGATCAATTTTATATGTCAATCAGAGAGAGAAAGAGGGGTATAATCTGTTCACCATCATAGACTTAGGGTTTAAACCGACGTATTCCACAAGTTTTGGTGAATATGTGTTTTCGCGATTATCGGGAAAACATCCAAGGAGGCCCACATGTCATGATTACATAGAGAGAAAGACCGAACGGGTAAAATTGTATATTCTAGAAGACTCCGAAGGCAAACCACAGGAAGCGGGGACCCACCTCGGCGAGTGGTGGGTCGGCCGACTCCCTCTATGGGTCGGCCGACCGGCCACCTCCACCAATCGTGGAGGCTCGCGGATCCTGCCTCCACCGCCTTTGAGGATGAATAATTATCGTCCGTTTAGGTCGGTTTGATCCGATGGCTGTGGTGCATCCTAGGGGACTATATATTCAGAGCCCCTGGCCCCTGGCTGAGGGGGAATTCATTCAAGAATTCATTATTCGTAGAGTAGCCATCAAAGAAAGCTAGGGTTTAGAGAGAGATCTCCACCGTAGAATTAGAATAGATACTCTAGATCTTCAAGTTCTACATAGGTTTAGACTAGATAGAGGAAGAATCGGGCGCCGTGCTCGGAATTCCGGATCTTCATCATCGAATTGGTATTATCTTGTATCTATTCTTGTGACTTTATTCTAAATATCATTATGTTTCTATTTATTATGTTCCTAGTTTATTCTAGTTCTAATTTGATATGGTTATGATTGGTAATAAGTTTATGTATATGTTTGCAAAGCGCTTAGCTCTCTTCCCGGGGTTAGGTGGTAGATTTCATGTAAGCATGGTGCTTAGATGCCGTTTACCGCAAATGCACCCTATTGGCCGGGTCGTGTGGTAGATCGCGGAAGTGACAGTTCCGTTGAGTCCTCTGTATTCCATCCCCGTTGGTAGGTCTAGCAGAACCAAAGTTGCGTAGTAAGTCCCGCTATGTCTTGGCTTGTTATAGCAATGATCCTTATACATAGATGAAAAGTCTTTTGTCTTGTATATGATAGTGTAGAGTTGGAGTAGATGAATGACTTAGTAGATTAGAACCTACATAGGATTTATATTTCTTGCACTAATCAGATGTCAACCTACCTTTGTGAGTAGTCTATATCTAATCTCTGTGTGATTTATACCCTGAGCTTATTACTTTATATTCCCTTATTTATCATGGTTTACCCCTCTGCCAAAGTATGTGACTGTGTAATCAATCACTCATAAGTAGTCGTGTTTAGCAAGTTCATCTCATTGTTTAAGTCCGTAGTTCTTTCCTTTGAGCTAAATATAAATAACGATACCTGGAATACTTCCTGGTAAAATGCTACGATGGTGTATTATCTGTTCGCTTGCGGATCCCATATTTTTCTTGATTAGAGGAGCAGTTTCTATACCAACACTTCTGGCACCATGCTAGGGATGACAACTTAGCGTGAGTGGTGTTAGAGGTGTCAACAAGCATTTTTGGCGCCGTTGCCGGGGAACGGAATAAACTTTTAGAGAAAAATTGCTTAAGCGTATACTTAGAAAATGAGTGATTGTCACTAGTCACCTCTACTTTGGCAGGTTCACCCCTATTGTTTTTCTTTGTCTATATTTTATACGGGGTATTAGCAGGATTGAATCTGATTCATTCAAAACTCTTGATCATCAGAGTCGGTTCAATCAAGAAGGAAGCTTGTCACCAATCAAGATGGCTGAGAAGACCCTACTGGAGTTCTCTGCTCCAACAATAGAGAACATCCGCACCGGTCCAAAGAATACACAATAATATGGAGTTTGAGATCAAGCCAAGTCTCATCAACATGGTGCAAGCTATCCAATTCGGTGGGAAGGGACATGAAGATGCAAGTACACATCTACGGGACTTCATGGAGATTGGAAACACCATCGCCATAGATGGAGTTAAAGAAGACCTCATACTTCTTCGCCTCTTTCCATTCTCACTAGTGGGAAGAGCGAAGCGTGGTTCTATGCAAATAAAGAAGATATCAATACATGGGCGAAGTGTTCCAAGGCCTTTCTAGCAAAATTCTTCCCAATAGGCAAAACAAATGCCTTAAGAGGAAAGATTACCAACTTCCAACAACGAGAAGACGGAGACCATGTCGAAGCATGGGAGCGTTTGCAAGGATATATCCAAGATTGTCCCCATCATGGAATGGAGGAATGGTTACTCATGCAAGGTTTCTATCACGGATTAACTCCGAAGACGCGTGAGCACCTAGATGCAACTGCTAAAGGATCATTCTTATCACTCACTCTTGGGAGAGCTAAAAGACTCATGGAGAAGATAGCAGATAATCAAAGCTGGTCCCAAGACAATATTCAAGATTGTCACCAGAGTGAAGAAGCAATAGAAGAAGTGAATGCATTATCAACCAAGATGGATACCTTACTCCATTGGCTTGACCAGAGGGCCAAGTACAAGAAAGATCAAAGAGCAATTGAAGCAACATATAAGCAGAATTCAAGTCCCATCGTGAGAAAGGTTCCCCATTGGGTGCAACCATCCATTAATCAAGGTACTCGATCGGTAATTATGCAAAGCAACCTACTTTAAGAGAGTTGGTTCTACAACGGTCAAAATCAACTCATCTATGGAGGATAGGTTTGCTGCTAATAACAAAATCTTGGAAAACTTAAGTATTAAAATGGATAGTTTCTCTTCCGCCATTAATGATCAATTAGAGTTCAATAAAAAGATAGAAGAAAGGTTAGCAAAATTGGCCATTGCTTTGCACGTTGCCACTAACCCCGGAAAGCAGTGAGATCTATTACCACAAGAAGAGGGAGTTCCACCGAGATCCTCCCTATCCAAAAGGAGCAAAAAGGCCAACCATGCTACCACCAAAGGCGTAAGAAGAAGACTTCCAACCTCGAGCTAGAAGTATTACCACAAGAATTAGTACGAAGCCAAGTACAAGATCGGGAAGCAAGACAAGAATTTCGAGATACAAACTACCTACCATTCCCTAGGAGGAAGAGAGGACCACAAAGACAGATGAGCGGTTTGGTAAGTTCGTGGAGGTAATTCAAAAGTTATATGTCAATATACCTCTGTGGATGCCATACAGGTCCCCACTTATGCTAAGTACATAAGAGATATTCTTAACAAGAAGAGACCACCGCCATCCAATGAAGTGATCAAGCTAACCAAGAATGTAGTGCGGCCATCCTCAACCAACTACCGAGAAAGAAGAAAGATCCAGGATGTCCCACTATTGACTGCACAATTGGAGATCAACATTTCAATAACGCACTCGTGATCTTGGAGAAAGTGTCGGTGTGATGCCCGCAGACAGTCTACTACAAGCTCAACCACACTGCACTTGAGCCAACATCAATGTGTCTACAACTAGCCGACCAATCGGTTCGTTATCCGTTGGGCATTGCTGAAAACATCCCAGTCAAGATAAGAGAGTTCTTCGTGCCAGTAGACTTTGTAGTACTGGATATGCATCTAGACTCAAAGGTGTCACTTATACTTGGAAGACCTTTCTTGAGCACCGCCAATGCACACATTGATGTCGGGAAGGGAGAAATCAAGTTCGCTATAAATGGGCAAGAAGAGCAATTCGCATTCAAGTCGAAACAAGAGCTCAACAAATCCGCGAAGATGGTAGAAGAAGATCAGACAGTACAACCACCAGAGACAGAGGATGCATCTCTGGGATCATCAGCAGAATAAATATTTTGGAAGGTCCAATTCGGAGGACTTTAAAAATCCGAATCCTCGCCGGAAGGTAACTCGGTATTTATCCGCGTTTAAAATTGCATCTCTTATAGTTTTCTTAGGCATATTTATTTCCAGCATTACATTATAAAATTCTACGCCCCATATAAATAAATTTACGGTGTGTAACAACCCGTCAAAAATATTTTATCATGGTGGCACAAAAATCTATCATTTCATGCATTTAAATTAGTTTACCTTCATTTAAATTTCTGCATTGTTTATAATTTTTATCATGGCATTTAATGCTTGGTGGGTCCCTCGACATATGTCCCACATGTCATAGACTACACCTCACATACATTAAATCACATAATTTCATCCACTTCCACTCACCTCCACTATCCTCTCTTTTCCACCGCCAAAACCACTCAACCGACCAAAATTTCTGGATGGAGGAAAGATCACGCAATAGCATGTGAAGTGGCAGCCACATTGGCCAACCTGGTGGGGCGGCCGACCCCACCATTGGGTCAGCCGACTCCCCCCCTTCCTCCTCTATAAATAGGCCTCCTCCCATGGCTTCCTTACACCACCCACACTCCAGAATTTTAGCCAAACCTTCTGCTCTCGACTTCGTGTTTCCTGGAGAGAGTTAGAGAGAAGAGGAGGAGAGTAGGAAGAGAGAAGAAGTGAGAGAGTGAGCAAGAGTTTAGTAGCAAGTGAAGGGAAGGGATAGTGCTGAGTAGATGACCACAAAAATTAGTGGAGATGCTGTCCAAATAGGATAAAGAAAATCTAAAATCTAGGGGAGGTTCTGTCAAAATCAAGACCTGAAGTTTAGAGCTTTTTGTCATGAAGAACGACTAACCTCTGGACCGCTGACTCTGGACGGCTAACCACTAACCTTGTGCTAATCCTTCTCTCCATTAGTGTTTGTTTTTGTTTCTCTTGAGCAATTTGCAGAATGAAGAGTGCCATGAAGGGACTCGTTGGAGCTGTCCGGAACATCAGGACAAGAAGTGCATCTCGCCAAAGCTCGGTGGCTGGTTCCGACATGAGTGTCGACCCACCACCAGAAGCACCTGTAGCAGCACCTGCACCACCACCAGCATCTCAGAGAGTTCTCATGAGAACATCCGACCTGACCCTAAGAACCGCCCAGGAGAAGGATGTATACAAGAAGCTCAAGAACAAGCGTTTCATCCACACGCCAGTCATCGATCCGACACTTCTGCTAGCGACAGGTATGGCTCAAGAATTCGATACAATTTTTCCACTAGTTGGTTGGACTTCCTTTGCAAATCTCACTGAGAAGGGGATTAGGCTTTTGACCATAGAATTCCTTAGCACCCTTCGATACACGGACAATGGAGTTTATTTTAGAATGTTTGCTCTGGAATATTCTGTCTCTTGGAGAAACCTTAGTGACCTCCTAGGTTTCCCTCAAGATGCCCTCATAGATTTAAATGCAGCACTAGGCAATTTTGATGCACATAGGTTTTGGAGCAGCATTTCTAGAGCACCGTATCACTTAGCGCACCGCACTGCAGCCATAGAGCATCCTACGCTTAGATTTTTGCACCGTTGGATAGAAGCCACCTTTTTCCCACGATTTGATGAAAGCAAGATCATAGTAGCCGACTTGCAGTTGCTTTACGCGGCTGTCAAGAAACAGAAAGTGTCTCCTGTCCATCTTCTAGTGAACCATTGGATGAGTGTCCCTGGTTATAAAGTAGGAAGTGTGGCCATTTGCTCGCTTATCACTCGCATTGCCACCAGCTTGAAGTTATTAGAGGGAGCTACTTTTGAGTACATTGAACATCATAGAGAATTTTATGACCTCTATACTTTTGGCCAAGGTCACTTACGAAAAAGTGAATGATGTTTATTATGCAAAATATGGTGATGTTTGCGATCCGGTTACCTAACCCGGAACCGGCTTTGTATCATGTGCAAAACTATCATATTGAGTTACAGGCGGAACCGGTGAATGAGAGAGCACCTCGAAGAGTTCGCTCGGAGAGGGTGACAGAAATCGTGAACCAGTTTGGCGTGGTGCCAAAACCGCCCGAGAAGAACCAAGACATGCCGGTTTCAACGAGTGGAATTTACCTCAGCACCACTCACTAAACTCATGGGTGTACCCACCACAAAGCCAACCACATCAACCATTCTATGGTTACTACCCATCATACAACACCCCAGGAACATCAGAGCCAGGACCATCCGAGCCAGGACCCTCACAGCCGCCAAGATACTCTTATGACCCCTTTGGTACCACCGATGAAGAAGAAGAACCCCACCATGACTTTGAGCCACGTCGCCACTCCGATGCCACCAGTTTCATTTTCACCCAGCAGCACTATGATGAACAAGTAGCCTTCCAGCACAACACCACTGCCACTCTGAATCGCCATGATCAGAGGTGGAATGACCAGCTCCAGTGGAACCAGAACACCACCCAGACACTGGGCACCATTCAAGAGAGCCAGGAAGAAGCCGCTTCCATGCTGCATGGCTTGGTGGACTTGTTCCACATCCACTATCCACCACCACCGCCGCAAGGCTAGCTTGGGGGAGGACCCCCATTATCAAGATAAGTATTTCTTTCCTTTTGTTTCAGTTTGTTTGTTTTCAGTTTGCTTTTCTTTGGTTTGTTTTATGCATTGAAAAAAAAACCAATAAAAATTTGCTTGCTGTTTTAAGAAGTTTGCTTTCTTTAAGTGTGTTTACATTTGAGTTTACCCTAAGATAAAACCAAATAAAAAGAGTGTGCAAGTTTGTTTTCAATTCAGTTTGCTATAAATAAAAATGTGTAGACTTGAGGATTGCATGATGGAAATGATGAATAGTTGCTCTGCTCTAATTCTTTGCAAGTACCTAGCTTTAAATTTGAGTTCTCCCAAGATTTGGATACACTGTTTGACAACTGGATTTACTCTACACCTGAAACCTGTGGGAGCATATGCTTAAACTAAGTCTAGGTAGTTGACGGGCATGATATGATGATAGTCTCGAGCTTTGTTCATTGTGTTCCAAAGTGCCACTAAATTCTGGAGATTTGTTTGAGAAAATTATAAATGATTCATGATGAGTTCCTTATATAACAGAGTTAAAATTCCTACCACAAACCAAACTTGATCATTAGAATAGGAAGCCTCCTCATTTGTTAGGGCTCGTCTTTGTCGTCGGCCGTGTTGTATCCTTATGAACTCATCATACAAACTAAATCTTGGTTTCACACTCACATTCACCCCTGCTACTTCTACCACCCGAAGTACGCACCACATAAAGCCTATCATTCATTGAAATTGTTCTACTCTTACACTGAGAGTGAACACCCAAAAATATTCCCCTGTTCATTTGCTAGCCACTTATCCAAAATCAATGCTCCAAGTGTTCCGTTATTCCCAATGTGAAGTTGTCAAGATGGAGAAGTGTTCCATTCAAGAAGTATTTCATTCCTTTTTGGGCTGCAAGAATTATTTAAAAAAAAAAGAGAAAAGAAAAAGAAAGAAAGATTTATGAGCCCAGTCTTTGTCAAGTTTCCAAGTTCAAGTTCCAAGAAGATTCAAGTGTTGAAGTAGTTCCAAGTTTCATCCAAATAAAGGAGCATTGATAATTCCTTTGTGCACCCCTTCTTCTCCCACAAATATTTCTCTCTATTTTATATATATTATCCACATATAAAACCACACATGCACACACCGATTGGTTGTATGTTGAGTTCCTTCGGATCCATGGTTCGATCATGCCAATGCATTAGTTCTCCACACCTATGAGCTCCATATAAACCTTTATTAGAGTAGGGTGAGAGAGAGAGAGTGAAGGCTCGTCTATAAATGCCTTGAACCATAAATACTACATATTCTGAGAGTAAGAGAGAAGGCATATCTCCTTTCAATGCCTTAGAGAGGATCCAAAAATACCACATATTGAGAGACTTGAAAGGGTTGTATTAAGGAACTCGAGTTTTATTGAAAATCTTATAAAAAACTCGAACGAGGTGGAACAACGAGCATGAGACAACAAGTGCTTGACTTAATTGTTCTGTCTTTCAACTACTCAAGATCCAAGTGCAGGTAAAAGCCCCATGGTTGAAAGAAACATGAGTAAGTTTGGGAGTTATGATAGTTCACTCTAGTCTGGGGAGAAATTCTTGTTTAGAGCATGTGTGTTTGTTAAGCATGAAAGCATTGCAAAGCAACTCCCGATCCATCTTATGTAGCTATTTGCTCGAGGGACGAGCAAAGGGTAAGCTTGGGGGAGTTTGTTGACGGTTGTTAATGATCAATTTTATATGTCAATCGAGAGAGAAAGAGGGGTATAATCTGTTTCACCATCATAGACTTAGGGTTTAAACCGACGATTCCACAAGTTTTGGTGAATATGTGTTTTCGCGGGGGATTATCGGGAAAACATCCAAGGAGGCCCACATGTCATGATTACATAGAGAGAAAGACCGAACGGGTAAAATTGTATATTCTAGAAGACTCCGAAGGCAAACCTGGGAAGCGGGGACCCACCCGGGCAGAGTGGTGGGTCGGCCGACTCCCTCTATGGGTCGGCCGACCGGCCACCTCCACCAATCGGTGGAGGCTCGCGGATCCCGCCTCCACCGCCTTTGAGGATGAATAATTATCGTCCGTTTAGGTCGGTTTGATCCGATGGCGTGGTGCATCCTAGGGGGCTATATATTCGAGCCCCCCGGCCCTCGGGCCGAGGGGGAATTCATTCAAGAATTCATTATTCGAGGTAGCCATCAGCAAAGCTAGGGTTTAGAGAGAGATCTCCACCGGAGAATTAGAATAGATACTCTAGATCTTCAAGTTCTACATAGGTTTAGACTAGATAGAGGAAGAATCGGGCGCTGTGCTCGGAATTCTGGATCTTCATCATCGAATTGGTATTATCTTGTATCTATTCTTGTGACTTTATTCTAAATATCATTATGTTTCTATTTATTATGTTCCTAGTTTATTCTAGTTCTACATTTGATATGGTTATGATTGGTAATAAGTTTATGTATATGTTTGCAAAGCGCTTAGCTCTCTTCCCGGGGGGTTAGGTGGTAGATTTCATGTAAGCATGGTGCTTATATGCCGTTTGCACAAATGCACCCTATTGGCCGGGTCGTGTGGTAGATCGCGAAAGTGACAGTTCCGTTGAGTCCTCTCGTATTCCATCCCCGTTGGTAGGTCTAGCGAAACCAAAGTTGCGTAGTAAGTCCCGCTATGTCTTGGCTTGTTATAGCAATGATCCTTATACATAGATGAAAAGTCTTTTGTGTTGTATATGATAGTGTAGAGTTGGAGTAGATGAATGACTTAGTAGATTAGAACCTACATAGGATTTATATTTCTTGCACTAATCAGATGTCAACCTACCTTTGTGAGTAGTCTATATCTAATCTCTCGTGTGATTTATACCCCGAGCTTATTACTTTATATTCCCTTATTTATCATGGTTTACCCCTCTCGCCAAAGTATGTGACCGTGTAATCAATCACTCATAAGTAGTCGTGTTTAGCAAGTTCATCTCATTGTTTAAGTCTCAGTAGTTCTTTCCTTTGAGCTAAATATAAATAACGATACCCGGAATACTTCCGGTAAAATGCTACGATGGTGTATTATCTGTTCGCTTGCGGATCCCATATTTTTCTTGATTAGAGGAGCAGTTTCTATACCAACACTTCTGGCGCCATGCTAGGGATGACAACTTAGCGTGAGTGGTGTTAGAGGTGTCAACAGTGGTGAGGCCAAAGGTGTCAAAATGCCTTAACCACGGCATACGATCGTGCTTGACCTAGTGTCGAGAGCTGTAGGACACGCAGGAACCGGCTGTGCGGTAGCATAGTCGTGTGTGCAAATATCTCAGTTCTAGAGCTGTGGAGCCATGGTTAATGGCCATTCAAGTTCTCGGGTGGCAACAAATGCTATGGTGGAGAGGCCAGAGGTGTCAAAACGCCTTAACCATGGTGCATGGGCGTGCTTGACTTGTTGCGAGGAGCCGTAGGACGTGCAGGAACTGGCCGTGCGGCAGCAAAGTCGTGTGTGCAAATATGGCAGTTCTAGAGCCGTGGAGCCGAGGTTAAGGGCCGTTCAGGCTCTCAAGTGATGGAAAACACTATGGTAGAGGGGCCAGAGGTGTCAAAATGCCTTAACCATGGCGTACGGGCATGCTTGACTCAGTGCTGGGAGCCATAGGACGCGTTGGAACCGACCGTGCGGCAGCATGGTCGTGTGTGCAAATATGGCAGTTTTACAGCCGTGGAGCCGTGGTTAAGGGCCCTTCAGGCTCTCGGGTGATGGAAAACTCTATGGTGGAGAGGTGAGAGGCATCAAAATGGCTTAACCATGGCGTACGGGTGTGCTTGACCCGGTGCCGAGAGCCGTAGGATGCACAGGATCCGGCCGTGCGGCAGCACAGTCGTGTGTGCAATTATGGATGTTCTGGAGTCGTGGAGTTGTAGTTAAGGGCCATTCGGGCTCTCAGGTGATGACAAACATTGTCGTGGTGAGGCCAGAGGCATCAAAATGCCTTAACCATGGCATACGGTCATGCTTGATCTAGTGTCAAGAGCTGTAGGACACGCAGGAACTGGCTGTGCGGTAGCATAGTCGTGTGTGCAAATATGGCTGTTCTAGAGCTGTGGAGCCATGGTTAAGGGCCTTTCGGGTTCTCGGGCGGCAACAAACGCTTTGGTGGAGAGGCCAGAGGTGTCAAAATGCCTTAACCATGGCGCATGGGCGTGCTTGACTTGGTGCGAGGAGCCGTAGGACGCGTAGGAACCGGCCGTGCGGCAGCAAAGTCGTGTGTGCAAATATGGCAGTTCTGGAGCCATGGAGCCGAGGTTAAGGGCCGTTCAGGCTCTCGAGCGACGGCAAACGCTATGGTACAGAGGCCAGAGGTGTCAAAATGCCTTAATCATAGCGTACGGGCATGCTTGACTCAGTGCCGGGAGCCATAGGACGCGTTGGAACCGACCGTGCGGCAGCATGGTCATGTGTGCAAATAAGGCAGTTTTACAGCCGTGGAGCCATGGTTAAGGGCCCTTCAAGCTCTCGGGTGATAGAAAACTTTATGGTGGAGAGGTTAGAGGCATCAAAATGGCTTAACCATGGCGTACGGGCGTGCTTGACCGGTGCCGTGAGCCGTAGGATGCACAGGATCCGGCTGTGCGGCAGCACAGTCGTGTGTGCAATTATGGATGTTCTGGAGTCATGGAGCTGTAGTTAAGGGCCGTTCGGGTTCTCGGGTGATGACAAATATTGTGGTGGTGAGGCCAGAGGCATCAAAGCGCCTTAACCATGGCATACGGTCGTGCTTGACCTAGTGTCGACAGCTGTAGGACACGCAGGAACTGGCTGTGCGGTAGCATAGTCGTGTGTGCAAATATGGCAGTTCTAGAGCTGTGGAGCCATGGTTAAGGGCCATTCGGGTTCTCGGACGGCAACAAATGCTGTGGTCGAGAGGCCATAGGTGTCAAAATGCCTTAACCTTGGCGCATGGGCGTGCTTGACTTGGTGCGAGGAGCCGTAGGACGCGCAAGAACCAACTGTGCGGCAGCAAAGTCGTGTGTGCAAATATGGCAGTTCTGGAGCTGTGGAGCCGAGGTTAAGGGCCGTTCAGGCTCTTGAGCTATGGCAAACACTATGGTAGAGAGGTCAGAGGTGTCAAAATACCTTAACCATGGCGTACGGGCATGCTTGACTCAGTGCCGGGAGCCATAGGACGCGTTGGAACCGACCGTACGGCAGCATGGTCGTGTGTGCAAATATGGCAGTTTTGCAGCCGTGGAGCTATGGTTAAGGGGCCTTCAGGCTCTCGGGTGATGGAAAACTCTATGGTAGAGAGGTGAGAGGCATCAAAATGGCTTAACCATGGCGTACGGGCGTGCTTGACCCGGTGCCGAGAGCCGTAGGATGCACAGGATCCGGCCGTGCGGCAGCACAGTCGTGTGTGCAATTATGGATGTTCTGGAGTCGTGGAGATGTAGTTAAGGGCCGTTCGGGCTCTCAGGTGATGACAAAAATTGTGGTGGTGAGGCCAAAGGCGTCAAAATGACTTAACCATGGCATATGGTCATGCTTGACCCAGTGTCGAGAGCTGTAGGACACGCAGGAACCGGCTGTGTGGTAGCATAGTCGTGTGCGCAAATATGGCAGTTCTAGAGCTGTGGAGCCATGGTTAAGTGCCATTCAGGTTCTCGAATGGCAACAAATGCTGTGGTGGAGAGGTTAGAGTGGCGCATGGGCATGCTTGACTTGGTGTGAGGAGCCGTAGGACGCGCAGGAACCGGCCGTGCGGCGGCAATGTCGTGTGTGCAAATATGGTAGTTCTGGAGCCGTGGAGCCGAGGTTATGGGCCGTTCAGGCTCTCAAGCGATGGCAAACGCTATGGTAGAGAGGCCATAGGTGTCAAAATGCCTTAACCATGGCGTACGGGCATGCTTGACTCAGTGCCGGGAGCCATAGGATGCGTTGGAACCGACCGTGCGGCAGCATGGTCATGTGTGCAATTATGGATGTTCTGGAGTCATGGAGCTGTAGTTAAGGGCCGTTTGGGCTCTCGGGTGATGACAAACATTGTGGTGGTGAGGCTAGAGGTGTCAAAACGCATTAACCATGGCATACGGTCGTGCTTGACCTAGTGTCGAGAGCTGTAGGACACGCAGGAACTGGCTGTGCGGTAGCATAGTCGTGTGTGCAAATATGGCAGTTCTAGAGCTGTGGAGCCATGGTTAAGGGCCATTCGGGTTCTCGGGTGGCAACAAACGTTGTGGTGGAGAGGCCAGAGGTGTCAAAACGCCTTAACCACGGCGCATGGGCATGCTTGACTTGGTGCGAGGAGCCGTAGGACGCGCAGGAACCGGCCGTGCGGCAGCAAAGTCGTTTGTGCAAATATGGCAGTTCTAGAGCCGTGGAGCCGAGGTTAAGGGCCGTTCAGGCCCTTGAGCGACAGCAAACGCTATGGTAGAGAGGCCAGAGGTGTCAAAATGCCTTAACCATGGTGTACAGGCATGCTTGACTCAGTGTCAGGAGCCATAGAACGCGTTGGAACCGACCGTGCGGCAGCATGGTCGTGTGTGCAAATATGGCAGTTTTGGAGCTGTGGAGCCATGGTTAAGGGCCCTTCAGGCTCTCGGGTGATGGAAAACTCTATGGTGGAGAGGTGAGAGGCATCAAAATGGCTTAACCATGGCGTACAGGCGTGCTTGACCCGGTGCCGAGAGCCGTAGGATGCACAGGATCCAGCCGTGCAATTATGGATGTTCTGGAGTCGTGGAGCTGTAGTTAAGGGCCGTTCGGGCTCTCGGGTGATGATAAACAGTGTGGTGGTAAGGCCAGAGGCGTCAAAACGCCTTAACCATGGCATACGGTCGTGCTTGACCTAATGTCGAGAGCTGTAGGACATGCACGAACCGGCTGTGTGGTAGCATATTAGTGTGTGCAAATATGGCAGTTCTAGAGCTGTGGAGCCATGGTTAAGGGCCATTCGGGTCCTCGGGCGGGAAGAAATGCTGTGGTGGAGAGGCCAGAGGTGTCAAAACGCCTTAACCATGGCACCTCTGGCCTCTCCACCATAGTGTTTGTTGCCGCCCGAGAACCCGAATGGCCCTTAACCATGGCTCCACAGCTCTAGAACTGCCATATTTGCACACACGACTATGCTACCGCATAGCCGGTTCCTGCGTGTCCTACAGCTCTTGACACCATGGTTAAGGCATTTTGACACCTCTGGCCTCACCACCACAATGTTTGTCATCACCCGAGAGCCCGAACGGCCCTTAACTACAGCTCCATGACTCCAGAACATCCATAATTGCACACACGACTGTGCTGCCGCACGGCCAGATCCTGTGCATCCTACGGCTCTCGGCACCGGGTCAAACACGCCCGTACACCATGGTTAAGCCATTTTGATGCCTCTTACCTCTCCACCATAGAGTTTCCATCACCCAAGAGCCTAAAGGGCCCTTAACCACGGCTCCACGGCTGTAAAACTGCGATATTTGCACACACGACCATGCTGCCGCACGGTCGGTTCCAACGCGTCCTATGGCTCCCGGCACTGAGTCAAGCATGCCCGTACGCCATGGTTAAGGCATTTTGACACCTCTAGTCTCTCTATCATAGCGTTTGCCATCGCTTGAGAGCCTGAACGGCCCTTAACCTTGGCTCCACGGCTCCAGAACTGCCATATTTGCACACACGACTTTGCTGCCGCACGGCCGATTCCTGCGCGTCCTACGGCTCTTCGCACCAAGTCAAGCACGCCCATGCGCCATGGTTAAGGCATTTTGACACCTCTGGCCTCTCCACCACAGCATTTGTTGCTGCCCGAGAACCTAAATGGCCCTTAACCATGGCTCCACGGCTCTAGAACTGCCATATTTGCACACATGACTATGCTACCGCACAGCCGGTTCCTGCGTGTCCTACAGCTCTCGACACTAGGTCAAGCACGACCGTATGCCATGGTTAAGGTGTTTTGATGCCTCTAGCCTCACCACCACAATGTTTGTCATCACCCGAGAGCCCGAACGGCCCTTAACTACAGCTCCATGATTTCAGAACATCCATAATTGCACACACGACTGTGCTACCGCACGGCCGGATCTTGTGCATCCTACGGCTCTCGGCACCGGGTCAAGCACACCTGTACGCCATGGTTAAGCCATTTTGATGTCCCTCACCTTTCCACCATAGAGTTTTCCATCACCCGAGAGCCCGAAGGGCCCTTAACCATGGCTCCACAAACTCCAAACCGCCATATTTGCACACACGACCTTGCCGCCGCACGGCCGGTTCCAACGCGTTCTATGGCTCCCCTTGACCGAGTCAAGCATGCCCGTACGCCATGGTTAAGGCATTTTGACACCTCTGGCCTCTCTACCATAGTATTTGCCATAGCTTGAGAGCCTGAATGGCCCTTAACCTCGGCTCCACGGCTCCTGAACTGCCATATTTGCACACACGACTTTGCTGCCGCACGGCTGGTTCCTGCGCGTCCTACGGCTCCTGGCACCAAGTAAAGCACGCCCATGCGCCATGCTTAAGGCATTTTGACACCTCTGGCCTCTCCAGAACAGCGTTTGTTGCCGCCTGAGAACCCGAATGGCCCTTAACCATGGCTCCACAGCTCTAGAACTGCCATATTTGCACACATGACTATGCTACCGCACAGCCGGTTCTTGCATGTCCTACAGCTCTCGGCACTAGGTCAAGCACGACCTACACCATGGTTAAGGCATTTTGACGCCTCTGGCCTCACCACCACAATGTTTGTCATCACTCGAGAGCCCGAACGGCCCTTAACAACACGACTCGAACTTCCATATTTGCACACACGACCGTGCTGCCGCACGGCCGGATCCCCGTGCATCCTATGGCTCTCGGCACCGGGCCAAGCACGCTCGTATGCCATGGTTAAGCCATTTTGATGCCTCTCACCTTTCCACCATAGAGTTTTCCATCACCCGAGAGCCTGAAGGGCCCTTAACCATGGCTCCACGGCTCCAAAACTGTCATATTTGCACACACAACCATGTTGCCGAACGGTCGGTTCCAACGCATCCTATGGCTCCCTTAGCACGAGTCAAGCATGCCCGTATGCCATGGTTAAGGCATTTTGAAACTCTGGCCTCTCTACCATAGCATTTGCCATAGCTCGAGAGCCTGAACGTCCCTTAACCTTGGCTCCACGGCTCCAGAACTGCCATATTTGCACACAGGACTTTGCTGCCGCACGGCTGGTTTCTGCGCGTCCTACGGCTCCTGGCACCAAGTGTAGCACGCCCATGCGCCATGGTTAAGGCATTTTGACAACTCTGGCCTCTCTAGCACAGCGTTTGTTGCCACCCGAGAACCCAAATGGCCCTTAACCATGGCTCCACAGCTCTAGAACTGCCATATTTGCACACACGACTATGCTACCATACAGCCGGTTCTTGCGTGTCCTACAGCTCTCGGCACTAGGTCAAGCACGACCGTATGCCATGGTTAAGGCATTTTGACACCTCTGGCCTCACCACCACAATGTTTGTCATCACCCGAGAGCCCGAACGGCCCTTAACAACAGCTCCACGACTCCAGAACTACCATATTTGCACACACGACTGTGCTGCCGCACGGCCGGATCCAGTGCATCCTACGGCTCTCAGATCGGTTCAAGCACGCTCGCCATTTTGATGTCTCTCACCTCTCCACCATAGAGTTTTCCATCACCGAGAGCCTGAAGGGCCCTTAACCACGGCTCCACGGCTCCAAAACTGCCATATTTGCACACACGACCATGCTACTGCACGGTCGGTTCCAACGCGTCCTATGGCTCCCGACACTAAGTCAAGCATGCCCGTACACCATGGTTAAGGATTTTTGACACCTCTAGCCTCTCTACCATAGCGTTTGCCGTCGCTCGAGAGCCTGAACGGCCCTTAACCTCGGCTCCACGGCTCCGAACCGCCATATTTGCACACACGACTTTGCGCCACACGGCTGGTTCTGCGCATCCTACGGCTCCTGGCACCAAGTCAAGCATGCCCATGCGCCATGGTTAAGGCATTTTGACACCTCTGGCCTCTCTAGCACAGCGTTTGTTGCCAGCCGAGAACCCGAATGGCCCTTAACCATGGCTCCACAGCTCTAGAACTGCCATATTTGCGCACACGACTATGCTACCGCACAGCCGGTTCTTGCGTGTCCTACAGCTCTCGGCACTAGGTCAAGCACGACCTATGCCATGGTTAAGGCATTTTGACGCCTCTGCCCTCACCACCACAATGTTTGTCATCACTCGAGAGCCCGAACGGCCCTTAACAACAGCTCCACGACTGCAGAACTTCCATGTTTGCACACACGACTGTGCTGCCGCACGGCCGGATCCTGTGCATCCTACGGCTCTCAGACCGGTTCAAGCACGCTCGCCATTTTGATGCCTCTCACCTCTCCACCATAGAGTTTTCCATCACCCGGGAGCCTGAAGGGCCCTTAACCATGGCTTCACGGCTCCAAAACTGCCATATTTGCACACACAACCATGTTGCCGCACGGTCGATTCCAACGCATCCTATGGCTCCCGGCACTGAGTCAAGCATGCCCATACGCCATGGTTAAGGCATTTTGACATCTCTGGCCTCTCTACCATAGCGTTTGCTATAGCTCGAGAGCCTAAAACAGCCCTTAACCTCGGCTCCACGGCTCCGAACGCCATATTTGCAAACACGACTTTGCCGCTACACGGCCGGTTCCTACGCTTCCCTACGGCCGTGTTGGCATTTCTTAGCGCAATCACTAGAATTGTTACATCCTAGTGGTCACGCCAAGAAACACCGGGGTTGATAGTCGTGTTCTAAAGATATTATCCGCAAGCGCACGGATCTATCATTGTAGCATTTCACCCGAAGTATGTCGGGGTATCGTTATTTATATTTTCCCAAAGGAAGGCATGGTGTAAAATAGCTCTAGCACATGGATATGGTACTTCACATCATCGAAATGAGCCTTAATACTATGCGGGTAAGATAAACGTAATTTGAGGATAGTGGACACACACTTGGTCTTCACTCAAGGATAAAGAGAAATAAGGAATAAAAGAAATAGAAAGAATAAAGAATAAATCTACGGAGCTGGTTGGTCGTATGTTGCTAAGTGAAGATTAGCTAAGTCACATATTATATAGGGTTAGAGGCAAGTCGAGCCTAAAGTAACGGGAGACCCCGCACTGGCACTGCCCCGGCGATAGAGGCATTTACGAACTCCTACACGACATACGGACGTGGGGGATTATAAGGGACGGACAGGGCTGTCACCACCTGCCGCCTACCCCTCAACCGTGGCATGCCATCATATTCGAAGGTCCCCTCGTATCTGGACACCACGCCCGCATACTAAGGAACTACCTATGCTCCCCCAGGACTCCCACCCTACGGATGGACGAGCTAGAACACAGGCAAACCCGAAAGAACATCGAACCGTTACTCCACTCTCCTCAAAGACTCTAATCCTATAGAACATATGAACGATGAAGAACAGGGATGAACACGCTATGAATTGATCATATGAACTAGGCTCTAGTTCATATGTATCAACATGAACATGATCATGACTATGCTCTAGTTCATACGCTAAGTAACATATAAAATATAAGAACTAGAACAAGGAAGAACACTCCATAGAGATTTACCAAGATGTATCTCTTCTTCCTAGGAGACAAGCTCTCCTTGGTAGCTTTCCTAGCTCCAACTACTACTAGCTCTAGGCTAAGGAACAAGTGGAGGTGAGGGAGAGAGAGACCAAATGAATTGTGTGTGCAGAATTCCTTTTCATCTCCCCTTTTATATGTTGGTGGAGGTCGGTTTGAGCCTGAAATGGAAGGAACACCGCGCACCGACCTCCCTGAGCATTGATTGCATCGCCTCCAGCCGGCCGGTCCCACAGGTCAGTGGGGAGGGCGCGAGCGCGCCCCTGGCGCGAGCGCGCAAGGGTGCCACCTCCCCCTGACCGACCTTGGCCGGTGGGCCTCCCCAGGTGAGTGGGCTTCGGTGTTGGGGTGTTTTGGCCCATTTGGGGTCCCGAGGTGGCCCATCTCCATTTGGGGTGGTTTGGCGCTTTCCAGAAAGCGCCTTTTCGATGTTTAATCCCTGCACTTTTATATGATTCCTGCAATGACAGTATATTTCCTAGTGCACGTGGATTTGGGTTAGTTGTACATGTATATGCATATAGGAATATATAATTCACCCTTTTTCATGTCTAATTGGCGGTATAAAATCGTCGATAAGGACCGCCAACAGGCTGCTCGCACCAAGTCAAGCACGCCCATGTGCCATGGTTAAGGCATCTTGACACCTCTGGCCTCTCCACCAAAGCATTTGTTGCCGCCCAAGAACCCGAATGGCCCTTAACCATGGCTCCACAGCTCTAGAACTGCCATATTTGCACACACGACTATGCTGCTTTGTGCGGCCGTTCTGCTTGTCCTACGGCTCTCGGCACTAGGTCAAGCATGACCGTATGCCATAGTTAAGGCATTTTGACACCTCTGGCCTCACCACCACAATGTTTGTCATCACCCGAGAGCCCGAACGGCCCTCAACCACAGCTCCATGACTCTAGAACTTCCATATTTGCACACACGATTGTCTTGCCCGCACGGCGGATCTGTGCATCCTATGGCTCTCGGCACCGGGTCAAGCATGCCCGTACGCCATGGTTAAGCCATTTTGATGCCTCTCACTCTCTCCACCATAGAGTTTTCCATCATCGAGAGCCCGGAAGGGCCCTTAACCACGGCTCCAAAACTGCCATATTTGCACACACAACCATGGTGCCGCACGGTCGGTTCCAACGCGTCCTATGGCTCCCGGCACTGAACCAAGCATGCCCGTACGCCATGGTTAAGGCATTTTGACTTCTCTAGCCTCTCTACCATAGCGTTTGCCATAGCTCAAGAGCCTGAACGGCCCTTAACCTCGGCTCCACGACTCCAGAACTGCCATATTTGCACACATGACTTTGCTGCCGCACGGTTGGTTCCTGCGCGTCCTACGGCTCCTGGCACCAAGTCAAGCACGCCCATGCGCCATGGTTAAGGCATTTTGACACCTCCCTGCCTCTCCGGCACGGCGTTTGTTGCCGCCCGATAACCGAATGGCCCTTAACCATGGCTCAGCGGCTCTAGAGCTGCCATATTTGCACACACGACTATGCTACTGCACAGCCGATTCCTGCGTGTCCTAGAGTTCTCGGCACTAGGTCAAGCACGACCGTATGCCATAGTTAATGCATTTTGATGCCTCTGGCCTCACCACCACAATGTTTGTCATCACTTGAGAGCCCGAACAGCCCTTAACCACAGCTCCATGACTCTAGAACTTCCATATGTGCACACACGGGTCTTTGCCCGCCTGCACGGCCGGATCTGTGCATCCTATGGCTCTCGGCACCGGGTCAAGCATGCCCGTACGCCATGGTTAAGCCATTTCGATGCCTCTCACTTCTCCACCATAGAGTTTTCCATCACCCGAGAGCCTGAATGGCTCTTAACCACGGCTCCATGGCTCCAAAACTGCCATATTTGCACACACAACCATGTTGCCGCATGGTCGGTTCCAACGCGTCCTATGGCTCCCGGCACTGAGTCAAGCATGCCCGTACGCCATGGTTAAGGCATTTTGACATCTCTGGCGGTGACAGCCATGCTTGACTCAGTGCTGGGAGCCATAGGACGCGTTGGAACCGACCGTGCAGCAACATGGTTGTGTGTGCAAATATGGCAGTTTTGGAGCCGTGGAGCCATGGTTAAGGGCCCTTCAGGCTCTCGGGTGATGGAAAACTCTATGGTGGAGAGGTGAGAGGCATAAAAATGGCTTAACCATGGCGTACGGGCATGCTTGACCCGCGCCGAGAGCCATAGGATGCACAGATCCGCCGTGGCAAGACAACGTATGTGCAAATATGGAAGTTCTCGGAGTCATGGAGGCCGTGGTTAAGGGCCGTTCGGCTCTCGGCGATGACAAACATTGTATGGTGAGGCCGAGGTGTCAAAATGCTTTAACTATGGCATACGGTCGTGCTTGACCTAGTCCCGAGAGCCGTAGGACACGCAGAATCAGTCAGGCAAAGAGAGCATAGTCGTGTGTGCAAATATGACAGGCCATTGTACTGTGAGCCATGGTTATGGGCCATTCTTCTCGAGCGGCAACAAACGCTATGGGTGGAGAGGCCGAGGTGTCAAAACACCTTAACCATGGCGCAAGGGCGTGCTTGACTTGGTGCGAGGAGCCGTAGGACGCGCAGAACCGGCCGTACGGCAGAAAGTCGTGTGTGCAAATATGGTAGTTCCGGAGCCGTGAGCCGAGGTTATGGGCCGTCTCGTGCTCTCGAGCGATGGCAACGCTATGGTAGAGAGGCCAGAGGTGTCAAAATGCCTTAACCATGGCGTACGAGCTTGCTGACTCAAAGGCCGGGAGCCATAGGACGCGTTTGAACCGACCGTGCGGCAACATGGTTGTGTGTGCAAATATGGCAGTTTTGGAGCCGCGGAGCCGTGGTTAAGGGCCCTTCGTGCTCTCGGGTGATGGAAAACTCTATGGTGGAGGGGTGGAGAGGCATCAAAATGGCTTAACCATGGCGTACGGGCATGCTTGACTCCGTGCCGAGGAGCCATAGGATGTGGATCCGGTCATGCGGGCAAGACAAGCCGGTGTGCAAATATGGAAGTTCTCGGAGTCATGGAGCCGTGGTTAAGGGCCGGTTCGAGTTCTCTCGGGTGATGACAAACACTATGGTGGTGAGGCCAAAGGCATCAAAATGCCTTAACTATGGCATACGGTCGTGCTTGACCTAGTCCCGAGAGCTGTAGGACAGAGGAATCGCCACAGGCATAGCATAGTCGTGTGTGCAAATATGATGGGTTCTCTGAGTTTGTGGAGCCATGGTTAAGGGCCATTCGAGTTCTCGAGCGGCAACAAACGCTATGGTGGAGAGGCCGAGGTGTCAAAACACCTTAACCATGGCGCAAGAGGCGTGCTTGACTTGGTGCGAGGAGCCGTAGGACGCGCAGAACCGGCCGTACGGCGCAAAGTCGTGTGTGCAAATATGGTAGTTACGGAGCCGTGGGCGAGGTTAAGGGCCGTTCAGGCTCTCGAGCGATGGCAAACACTATGGTAGAGAGGCCAAAGGTGTCAAAATGCCTTAACCAATGCGTACGGGCATGCTTGACTCGGTCTTAGGGAGCCATAGGACGTTGGAACCGGCCGTGCGGCGGCATGGTCGTGTGTGCAAATTTGCGATTTTGGAGCCGTGGAGCCGTGGTTAAGGGCCCTTCGGGCTCTCGGGTGATGGAAAACTCTATGGTGGAGAGGTGAGATTCATCAAAATGGCTTAACCATGGGGTACGAGCGTGCTTGGCTCGGTGCCGAGAGCCGTAGGATGCACGGGATCCGGCCGTGCGGCGACAATGTGTGCAAATATGGAAGTTCGGAGTCATGAAGTCATTGTTAAGGGCCGTTCGAGCTCTTAGGTGATGACAAACATTGTGGTGGTGAGGCCGAGGCATCAAAATGCCTTAACCATGGCATACGGTCATGCTTGACCTAGTGCCGAGAGCCGTAGGACACGCAAGAATCGGGCCGCGGTAGCATAGTCGTGTGTGCAAATATGGCAGTTCTAGAGCTGTGGAGCCATGGTTAAGGGACATTCGGGTTCTTGGGCGGCAACAAATGCTATGCTGGAGAGGCTAGAGGTGTCAAAATGCCTTCACCATGGCGCACGGGCGTGCTTGACTTGGTGCCTGGAGCCGTAGGACACGCAGGAACCAACCGTGTGGCATCAAAGTCGTGTGTGCAAATAAGGCAGTTCTGGAGCCATGGAGCCAAGGTTAAGGGTCGTTCAAGCTCTCAAGCTATGGCAAATGCCTTAACCGTGGCGTATGGGCATGCTTGACTCAGTGCCGGGAGCCATTGGACGCGTTGGAACCGACCGTGCGGCAACATGGTTGTGTGTGCAAATATGGCAGTTTTGGAGACGTGGAGCCGTGGTTAAGGGCCCTTCAGGCTCTCGGGTGATGGAAAACTCTATGGTGGAGAGGTGAGAGGCATCAAAATGGCTTAACCATGGTGTACGGGCATGCTTGACCCGGTGTCTTAGAGCCATAGGATGCACAGGATCCGGCCGTGCGGCAGCAAAGTCGTGTGTGCAAATATGGAAGTTCTGGAGTCATGGAGCTGTGGTTGAGGGCCATTCGTGCTCTCGGGTGATGACAAACATTGTGGTGGTGAGGCCAGAGGCGTCAAAATACTTTAACTATGGCATATGGTCGTGCTTGACCTAGTGCCGAGAGCTGTAGGACACGCAGGAACCGGCTGTGCAGTAGCATAGTCGTGTGTGCAAATATGGCAGTTCTAGAGCTATGGAGCCAAGGTTAAGGGCCATTCGGGTTCTCGGGCGGCAACAAATGCTTTGGTGGAGAGGCCAGAGGTGTCAAAACACCTTAACCATGGCACATGGGCGTGCTTGACTTGGTGCGAGCAGCCGTAGGACGCGTAGGAACCGGCCGTGTGGCAGCAAAGTCGTGTGTGCAAATATGGCAGTTCTAGAGCCGTGGAGCCGAGGTTAAGGTCCGTTCAGGCTCTCGAGCGACGGCAAACGCTATGGTAGAGATGCCAGAGGTGTCAAAATGCCTTAACCATGGCGTACGGGCATGCTTGACTCAGTGCCGGGAGCCATAGGACGCGTTGGAACCGACCGTGCGGCAACATGGTTGTGTGTGCAAATATGGCAGTTTTGGAGCCGTGGAGCCGTGGTTAAGGGCCCTTCAGGCTCTCGGGTGATGGAAAACTCTATGGTGGAGAGGTGAGAGGCATCAAAATGGCTTAACCATGGTGTACGGGCATGCTTGACCCGGTGCCGAGAGTCATAGGATGCACAGGATCCGGCCGTGCGGCGGCAACGGTCGTGTGTGCAAATATGGAAGTTCTCGGAGTCATGGAGCTATGGTTAAGGGCCGTTTGGGCTCTCGGGTGATGACAAACATTGCGGTGGTAAGGCCAGAGGCGTCAAAATGCCTTAACTATGGCATACGGTCGTGCTTGACCAAGTGCCGAGAGCTGTAGGACACGCAGGAACCGGGCCGTGCGGTAGCATAGTCGTGTGTGCAAATATGGCGATTCTAGAGCTGTGGAGCCATGGTTAAGGGCCATTCGGGTTCTCGGGCGGCAACAAACACCGTGGTGGAGAGGCCGAGGTGTCAAAACGCCTTAACCATGGCGCATGGGCGTGCTTGACTTGGTGCGAGGAGCCGTAGGACACGCGGAACCGTGCGGCGGCAAAGTCGTGTGTCCAAATATGGCGGTTACGGAGCCGTGGTGCCGAGGTTAAGGGCCGTTCAGGCTCTCGAGCAACGGCAAACGCTATGGTAGAGAGGCCAGAGGTGTCAAAATGCCTTAACCATGGCGTACGGGCATGCTTGACTCGGTGTCGGGAGCCATAGGACGGGAACCGACCATGCGGCGATGGTCGTGTGTGCAAATATGGCAGTTTTGGAGCCGTGGAGCCATGGTTAAGGGCCCTTCGGCTCTCGGGTGATGGAAAACTCTATGGTGGAGAGGTGTGAGGCATCAAAATGGCTTAACCATGGGGTACGAGCGTGCTTGAACCGGTCCGAGAGCCGTAGGATGCACGGGGATCCGGCCGTGCGGCGGCACGATCGTGTGTGCAAATATGGACGTCTGAGTCGTGGAGCCGTTGTTAAGGGCCGTTCGGGCTCTCGGGTGATGACAAACATTGTGGTGGTGAGGCCGGAGGCATCAAAATGCCTTAACCATGGCATAAGGTCGTGCTTGACCTAGTGCCGAGCCGAGGACACGCAAGAACTCCGGGCCGTGCGGTAGCATAGTCGTGTGTGCAAATATGGCAGTTCTAGGGGTGGAGCCATGGTTAAGGGCCATTCGAGGTTCTCGGGCGACAACAAACGCTGTGGCTTGGAGAGGCCGGAGGTGTCAAAACGCCTTAACCATGGTGCATGGGCATGCTTTACTTGGTGCCGGGGAGCCGTAGGACGCGCGAGAAACTAGCCGTGCGACGGCAAGTCGTGTGTGCAAGTATGGCGGTTAAGGGAGCCGAGGGCCAAGGTTATGGGACGTTCAGGCTCTCTCTCGAAGCGCGACAAACGCCTTGCCGGAGAGACCGAGGGTGTCAAAACGCCTTAACCATGGCGCATGGGCGTGCTTCACTTGGTGCCAGGAGACGTAGGATGTGTAGGAACCAGCCGTGCGGTAACAAAGTCATGTGTGCAAATATGGCAGTTCTAGAGCCGTGGAGCCGAGGTTAAGGGTTGTTCAGGCTCTCAAGCTATGGAAAATGCTATGGTAGAGAGGCCAGAGGTGTCAAAATGCCTTAACCATGGCGTACGGGCATGCTTGACTCAGTGCCGGGAGCCATAGGACGCGTTGGAACCGACCGTGCGGCAGCATGGTCGTGTGTGCAAATATGGCAGTTTTGGAGCTGTGGAGCCGTGGTTAAGGGCCCTTCAGGCTCTTGGGTGATGGAAAACTCTATGGTGGAGAGGTGAGAGGCATCAAAATGGCTTAACCATGGGGTACGAGCGTGCTTGAACCGGTGCCGAGGGCCGTAGGATGCAAAGGATCCGGCCGTGCGGCAGCACAGTCGTGTGTGCAAATATGGAAGTTCTGGAGTCGTGGAGCTATTGTTAAGGGTCGTTCGGGCTCTCGGGTGATGACAAACATTGTGGTGGTGAGGCCAGAGGCGTCAAAATGCCTTAACCATGGCATACGGTCGTGCTTGACTTAGTGCCGAGAGCTGTAGGACACGCAGGAACCGGCTGTGCGGTAGCATAGTCGTGTGTGCAAATATGGCAGTTCTAGAGCTGTGGAGCCATGGTTAAGGGCCATTCAGGTTCTCGGGCGGCAACAAACCTATGGTGGAGAGGCCAGAGGTGTCAAAACACCTTAACCATGGCGCATGGGCGTGCTTGACTTGGGGCGGGGAGCCGTAGGACGCGCAGGAACCGTCGTGCGGCAAGAAAGTCGTGTGCAATGCGGCGCTTCCGGGAGCCGTGAGCCGAGGCAGTGGCCGCTGTGCTCTCGAGCAACGGTGCAAACGCCATGGTAGAAGAGGTGTCAAAATGCCTTAACCATGGCATACGAGCATGCTTGACTCGCTTGCCGCCGGGAGCCATAGGACGCGCTTGGAACCGACCGTGCGGCAAAGATGGTCGTGTGTGCAAATATAGTGCTTTTGGAGCCGTGGAGCCGTGGTTAAGGGTCCTTCGTGCTCTCTAGTGATGGAAAACTTCTATGGTGGAAAGGTGAGAGGAATCAAAATGGCTTAACCATGGCGTACGGGCGTGCTTTACCCGATGTCGAGAGCCGTAGGATGCACAGGATCCGCGCGGTGCGCGGCGGCGGCCGGTGTGTGCAATTATGGATGTTCTAGAGTCGTGGAGCTGTAGTTAAGGGCCATTTCAGAGGCTCTCGGGTGAGGACAAACATTGTGGTGGTGAGGCCAGGGGGGGGCGTGAAAATGCCTTAACCATGGCATACGGCCGTGCTTGACCTAGTTTCGAGAGCCGTAGGATACGCAGGAACCGGGAGTGTGGTAGCATAGTCATGTGCAAATATGGCGAGTTCTAGAGCTTGGAGCCATGGTTAAAGACCATTCGGGTTCTCAAGCGGCAACAAATGCTGTGGGGAGAGGCCACAGGTGTCAAAATGCCTTAACCATGGCACATGGGCGTGCTTGACTTGGTGCGAGAGCCATAGGACGCGTAGAACCGGAAGTGCGGCCGACAAAGTCGTGTAATGCAAATATGGCAAGCTTCCGGAGCCGTGGAGCCGAGGTTATGGGCCGTTCAGGCTCTAGAGCTATGGCAAACGCTATGGTAGAGAGGCAAGAGGTGTCAAAATGCCTTAACCATGGCGTACGGGCATGCTTGACTCGCTGCGGAGCCATAGGACGATTGGAACCGACCGTGAAGCATGGTTATGTGTGCAAATATGGCGTTTTGGAGCCGTGGAGTGGGGTTATGGGCCCTTTCGGCTCTCGGGTGATGGAAAACTCTATGGGGGAGAGGTGAGAGGCATGAAAATGGCCCAGCCATGGCGTACGGCGTTGCTTGACCCGGTGCCGAGAGCATGGATGCAGGATCCGGCCGCAAGGCGGCAGTTGTGCTTGCAATTATGGATGTTCTGGGAGTGGAGCTGTAGCTAAGGGCCGTTCGGGCTCTCGGGTGATGACAAACATTGTGGTGGTGAGGCCAGAGGCGGAAACGCCTTAACCATGGCATACGGTCGTGCTGACCTAGTGTCGAGAGCTGTAGGACACGCAGGAACCGGCTGTGCGGTAGCATAGTCGTGTGTGCAAATATGGCAGTTCTAGAGCTGTGGAGCCATGGTTAAGGGCCATTCGGGTCCTCGAGCGATGGCAAATGCTATGGTAGAGAGGCCAGAGGTGTCAAAATGCCTTAACCATGGCGTACGGGCATGCTTGACTCCAGCGTCGGAGCCATAGGATGCGTTGGAACCGACCGTGCGGTAGCATGGTCGTGTGTGCAAATATGGTAGCTTTGGAGCCGTGGAGCCATGGTTAAGGGCCCTTCAAGCTCTTGGGTGATGGAAAACTCTATGGTGGAGAGGTGAGAGGCATCAAAATGGCTTAACCATGGCGTACGGGCATGCTTGACCCGGTGTCGAGCCGAGGATGCACAGATCCGCCGTGCGGCAACGCCGTGTGTGCAAATATGGCAGTTTTGGAGCCGTGGAGCCGTGGTTAAGGGCCCTTCAGGCTCTCGGGTGATGACAAACTTTGTGGTGGAGAGGTCAGAGGCATCAAAATGCCTTAACCATGGCATACAGGCATGCTTGACCTAGTGTCGAGAGCTGTAGGACACGCAGGAACCGGCTGTGCGGTAGCATAGTCGTGTGTGCAAATATGGCAGTTCTAGAGCTGTGGAGCCATGGTTAAGGGCCATTCGGGTTCTCAGGCGGAAACAAACGCTGTGGTGGAGAGGCTAGAGGTGTCAAAACGCCTTAACCATGGCGCATGGGCATGCTTGACTTGGTGCGAGAGCCGTAGGACGCAGAACGGCCGTGCGGCCAGAAAGTGTCGTGTGTGCAAATATGGCAGCCTGGGAGCCGTGGAGCCGAGGTTAAGGCCATTCGTGCTCTCGAGCGATGGCAAACGCTATGGTAGAGAGGCCGAGGTGTCAAAATGCCTTAACCATGGCGTACGGGCATGCTTGACTCAAGGTCGGGAGCCATAGGACGTTGAACCGACTGCAGGCAAACATGGTCGTGTGTGCAAATATGGCAGTTTTGGAGCCGTGGAGCCGTGGTTAAGGGCCCTTCGTGCTCTTGGGTGATGGAAAACTCTATGGTGGAGAGGTGAGAGGCATCAAAATGGCTTAACCATGGCGTACGGCATGCTTGACCCGGTGCCGAGAGCCATAGGATGCACAGATCCGGCCGTGCGGTAGCACAAGCCGTGTGTGCAAATATGGAAGTTCTGAGTCATGGAGCCAGTTAAGGGCCGTTCGGGCTCTCGGGTGATGACAAACATTGTGGTGGTGAGGCCAGAGGCATCAAAATGCCTTAACCATGGCATACGGTCGTGCTTGACCTAGTGCTGAGAGCTGTAGGACACGCAGGAACCGGCCGTGCGGCAGCATAGTCGTGTGCAATATGGCAGTTCTAGAGCCGTGGAGCCATGGTTAAGGGCCATTGGGGTCTCGGTGGCAACAAACGCTATGCCGGAGAGGCCAAAGGGTGTCAAAATGCCTTAACCATCGCGCATGGGCGTGCTTGACTTGGTGCGGTGGT
>JAENPR010001835.1:0-104942 GCA_018135685.1 Themeda triandra | reverse complement strand
TGACGTTTGCGGCCTCCACCCCGGCATAGTGGTCCCATCCAGGCGTCTTTGAGGATTTGCAAAGAGCGAACGCTCTCAAAGCGACGTACTTTCGCCCAAGCTCGACAAGTCCTTCGAGCCAGGCCACTTGATTAAGCATTTGAATCTTCTCAATGGTGGAGGTGCCCTCGGCCGAGAGGAAATTCCTCCCGACTCTCGAAGTCATCGTTGCACCGAGGCAATGGATTCTCCAGGGACGATATTCGGTGTGTGGTCCAATACTTCTCCCCGGTAGCGTCGTCCAGGCGCTGCTTTCTCCCTGAGCAACTTCTCCTTCTCTCCGCCACCTCTTGGCGAGCAAGTTCTCGGTGAGAGTCAACTTCTCCCCGAGTTCCTTGACACTCGGCCTTTCGGCGTGGGCAGGTGCTTGCTCCCCGCCCGAGAGGGCGTCCACGAACGACGGTCTACAAGTAATGGCGAGGTTAATCGGTCGACAACCTGAATCTGTTCATAACAAGGGTTCGGATTTCACTTCACTGAGATGGAGTGAAAGTTAATGGCAGCGGCTCGCCTTGCTGGCCGTGGCCATCGAAGCCTTGCGGTTTCGGTGGCGCGAATGCGCAGCTGCATTCATGCGCAAGCCACCCCTTCGGCGAGGCGGCAAAACGCCGGCAAGGGCGCGGGTCGACGTTCGCCACCCGCGGCAATCAACCCGGCCCTAAAGCATGAGCAACGCGGTAAGTTTTAGCCTCGGCTCGGGGAATTCCCCTCCTCCCGCAGGCAACGACCACGACACCCTCATTTCGCCATAACGAATCCGGTCCACGTCCATGGGGACAAACCCGTGGCCGAACAAGACGCTTTCGGCCATCTCGGGCGTCATTGGGTCGTCTCCAGCATGTAAGCGAGACTTAGGAGACGGTCGTCTTGCCCGAGCCGCTATGCGCCGTGCCTGGGCTAACTTCCCTCGCCACGGTCTCTCCGGCGGCCCGGTTTCGCGTCCGCAGCGGGCTTCGGCGGCCTCACCGAGCTCGACGGGTGCGTATCACTTGGCTTTCTTCCTCTCCGCCGCCCGAAGTCCAACCGCTCACGTCGGAAGCGAGAGTTCACATCCACGTCTCCGGGTCACCGGGATCTTGCGCGACATGCTTCGTCGAGCACCAAAATCTGCGTAGGACCGAAAGAAAAAAACCGCTAAGCCAGTTTTCAACCGCCTCGGAACCAAGAAAGCAATTTTTAAGCCAAGCAAGTAAAGTAATTCGAGCAAGGCCGGTGGCCTGCGCATAGTTTCGACACCGTGTCCCCGGGCATCCCTTGTTCAGATCGGCGTGCGGTGCGGTTGATGACCGTTTGAGTGGTTTCGACCAGGTGCGCCGCGAACTCGCGGCCACCCGAATGTCATTGTCCTCATCGGGCGTTGTGCGTTGTTCCCCTCGTCCGGCACGGGTTTCGGCTTTGGCGGTTGTTCTCATAGACACCGAGCGTGCCGGGCCTGGCACGCCGCGACAGCGCCCGCCCACGGCCAGAGTCCACTAGCGCCCCGCCTCCCGGGCGGCAGCCCGGACCCGTCTTGACCCCCACCAGTATCCGGGCTCACCGCCAAGACGAGCCCACGAGCGCCGGGGCGGTCGGGGGTACTCGAGGCTCAAGTGACTCCCCAATGCGATTCACGCCCCTTCGTCCAAGTTTTCGCGGCTTTGCTTGTGCTCTTTTTCCCATACGGGCGCATATTTGGTTGGCTCTGCGTTCAACATTCGTCATGAACGCGAATCGGAGGAGACGGTCGTTTCGGCACGAGGCGGACCCTTGTAGCCCTTGCGGCGAAAAGGGCGAACTTCACGTCTCGGCTAAGCGGCCAGCGCCCCAAAGATATCATCTCCTCCACGGGTCTCGGGCGACCCGCGCGATCGGCGGTAGGCTTCGGCGGCCTCGTCGTTCCGCCGTCTCCGCACGGAGCTCGCCTTGGGTAGCCCAACCATCGGGGTCATCGGTGAGACCGGCCGTGGGCTTTCGCGTTCGCCTTTTCGCGATCCTTTGCCGAATCCTCGCACACGCGAATATAGAACCGATGCTTCTTCCGGTTGTCCCATTTGCTCTTGAAGTAGAGGACTAGGCTTTCGTCGCCTTTTCTTCGCGGGAATAAAATTGAAGGACCCGATCTCAATTCGGTAGTCCTTGTCGGACGAATATTTCCTATGACGATGCGATTCATACGGCTCCACAAACAACGGAACGCTCAAGGGGCTCCCCATCATCTTCGGGCTCATCGCATAGACGCTAAGCCTAGAGATGGCATTCGGCGTGAGCCGCGAAGCTGCGGTCTTGAACCGGCCGAGAACCGAAACCACAAACTCTTCTTCTTAGCGGAAAGTGCAACGGTCCTCCAAGTAGTCCGGAACACAAAGCTTCATGATCCCGGTCGGGTATTTTTCCCCTTTCGGGGCGCTCGGCACTTGGCTCTTTCGGCGACCGTCGATAACGTTGCGAACGTAGTCGTCGAGTTTCGCGTTATCCACGTCGGACTCTCCAGCGGTGCAAGACCACCTCGACCAATTTAACGCGTTTCGTGGGGCCCCCGAATCCCGCGTCGGCAATCTCGGTTCGGCCGGCCGCCACGGCGAGGGTGTCCACTCCCCGGCCTCGAAACACTCCAACATCCTCGTCCATTTCATTCTCTCCCTCGATTCGGTCCCCGACCGTCCTCAACCAAGATCGGCGTTAACGAGCGCACGGGGGACGGGGCGTTTCCCGGCCGCACCGGCCCGCGGGGATCCCGGGGCCGACACGGACGCACCGGACGACCTGTGAGGTGGAGGAGCCGTCAGGATCCCGGCCTCCGCCTGGGATCGCGGAGTTAGTGCCGTGGCCCGGATCCATGAGGTCGTGGTTTTGGCTATCGGTTGCGACGAGCTCGCCATTCTAATTCGGGGGAGCAACCGTCCGGAGACCTTGCCGAAACTAGAAAGTAAAACAAGAAAGGGAATTATAAGATGCTTTCCACAAAGACTACGAAGCAAAAACAGAAAACCCCCGAACCACCAAAACCACGCGAAAGTACCGAGTTGAGGGAAAAAGCAACTCACCGTCGCCGGAGGTCGCCGAACGCCCGCGGTGCGCGCCGAATGCTTATGAGGGCTCTCCGCGTGGAGCAAGAGCGGGCGTGAAAATGATGCCGCCGGGGCTTTTTATAGGCGAGGCGTGCGGCCGTTACGCGTGTGAAGCGTCGCGTCGGGCGCTCCCGAGGCGACGGTTCACGCAGCCCCGAGACGACGGTTCGATTTTCCAAAAAAAAAAAAAACCGTTTGCACACTTCAACCCTCCCGGAAACGGGGCTTCTAGTGTGCAAATCGGGGACGGCGGATGGAGGGCAATTCGGCCGGGCGCCGAATTCAAAGATACCATTCGCCACGTGCGCAACAACAGCATCCAGAGCCTTTCGCACCCCGGGCCTTTCGGCATCACCGCTCCGTCGGCCCCTTGCCGAATCCCACGTAAAACGGATTCGACGTACGCGAGGGCTACTGGGGTATAGCCGAAACCTGGGCACTGGGTAACGGGCCGAAAAGGCCCACGTGATTCGGCATGCGCCAGGTGATTCGCGATGACCCTAATACCCGGCTAAGCTCTATGAAAGCTTCATTCGGCGTCTTCACGGCCCGGGCTGAGCGCGTCGGGACCCATTCGGCTGCCACGCCCATACACCCACCGAATGTCGCCTTTTGGTTTCCTAACCACTCGCCTTAGTCAGTGTGCGGATGGATAGCGTGCCTACCACCCCCAAAGATAGCCGCGGGAAAGCGTGAACGCGATGACAAGTGGGGCTTAGGTCCGGCCACCCAGAGACAAAGCTTAGTCTTTATAAGATTGACCGTTTAGCCCCGCCGCTTGTTGCATAGGGCCTTAGGGGCAAACCCTAAGGGCAAATCGTCTTGTAAATGTCTCGGGCAACTATAAATATGCCGGGCGGCAAGAATCGTAAGGGGATCGACTCTGAGTAATACACGATTTTCCACCACGGTGTGTTATTCGTGTGTCTATTGTCTTATTTTCGTATTCGGGGTTCCGCTTTCGCCCTAGAACAACACCCCCATTTCAAAAGCAAGCTTGGCGGCGATCGTAGAGGTGGGAAGATGGGGACATGTGTCAATCGACCAATTCACGTCGTCGGCCGATAATGCTCCATCCCTCCTTTGCTTTTTGCCAAAATGTCGAGTTAGTGGAGGTCAATCTATGTGGTGTGCAGCCCCAACATCTCCCTCTTTCTCGTTTGGATGGCATCTCCTTTCTTGGATAGAGTGGTGAGAGGAAAGAAAGCAAAGAGAGAGGGCAAGACAAGAAGTGAGTGGCTTCATCCTTATGAGATTCTCACGGGAGGAACCATTCTCTCTATGTTGATTAGCTTAGGGGCCTAATTAAACTTGCTTAGCCAAAGAGAATGGCAGATTAGACCATAAGTGAAGTTAGGGAGATGAAAATTTTTCTCCGGTCCCTAGATTCACTCATAGTCACAATCCCAACTTTGGCTGAAAGCAAGGAGACGAGAGAGAAAAACCAGCTCCAAGGATGCAAGCCACACATCTTTCTTCATTGCAACACTCATCCTAGAGCTATAAGTTCACAAATGCCAAAAACTGGAGGAAGGTGGGTCCCACCACCAGGGGCGACCAAGGGTTGACTCCTCAAGCTCGTGACACTCAATGAAAACCACACAGTAGTGCACACTGAATTCCATTGCCTAAAGTCACAAATGTTGCCGCCTAGCTTCAAATAATTCTTTAATAGGCATGTGAAGCATTTCATGTCATGGTGATCAATTTTCACTTTGGTTCGAGACGAGCATGGCATGGAGTGAAGGTGGAGCGAAGTGGGTAGGTGGGCCCACAGAGAGGACGTCGGCCGACCTACCCCCGAGTCCCACTTGATGCCCACATTGCTCCCGAGATTAAGAAAGGTTGATTTTAATGTTCTTATGCACGGGTGTGGTCGATAGTAAAATTTATTTGGCAAGGGTATAATGCTGAAAATAAATGCTGAATTTAAAAGTTAGGAAACTCACCTTGGATTAACTTACCTGGATGGAAGAGCAGTTGCCTCAGGTCCTTTCATCAGGACCTCCTCCCTGTGGTGGTCCAGAAATCTTTTTGGGAGGAAGCACAATTTTTCTCTTCCATATCTGCTTGGCTTTTGCCTGTGGCCTTGATTTTGCCTTCTTCTTGGTGTGTGTCAAGGCCACAATTTTAGCGGCCTACTGTAGCCATGATCATTGAGCATTGCTCAATTTTTGGCTTGAAGTTGAAGGTCTCCTGGGCTCCATTGATGGTGAATTGAATTTCTCCAGCTCCAACATCAATATTTGCTTGAGCGGTGCTGAGAAATGGTCTCCCAAGGATGAGGGGAACCTTCTTATCAACTTCCATGTCAAGCACTACGAAATCCATAGGGACGAGGAAATTGCGTATCCTGACGGGGATGTTTTCGCTACTCCCGCTGGGTGGCGAATAGACTGATCCGCTAGCTACAAATAAATGGACGTAGGGGACAAGGTAGTATAATTCAATTTATCAAAAACTACCTTTGGCATGACACCGACGCTTGCTCCCAAGTCGCACGGTGCATGCTCGAAGCCGCTAGCGTCCGATGGAGCACGTCGATGGTGGGACACCCCCGGATCCTTCTTCTTCTCCGGATAATGGTTCGAAGACTTCGCTGCATTCTTCCGTTAGTTTAATTACCTCGGTTTGGGGCAGTGGTTTCTTGTTGTTGAGGATGTCTCTCAAATACTTGGCATAGGTTGGAACCCGCATAGCATCAAGTAATGGAATATGGCATCAAAAGGGTTGAATCGTAGAACTCATGCGGTGCCAATTTCCGTTGTGCTTGGCACTCTCTTCATTTGATGGAGGCTCTACTTCTTCTACCTTGTCTTCTCGCATCCTTCTTGTCCTTTCTTTGCGGCTCCCCGGTTATGTTAGGATATGGTGGCTCACGAGTGGTCTTACCCCCTCTCGTGGTCACCGCATTTGAAGAATGGCAAGAATTGACGAAAGATGAAACAGTCCTGACAATCCCGAGCAATTCATGATTCTAAAGTCTTATTAAAGTTTTGTTGCTCTTTGACAAAGAAAGTTAGAGAGTCCATTTTAGCAGTTAACAATTCAAGAGCCTTGTCATTAGCTAGCAACCTTTTATTCATGCTTTCATTAACCTTACCTTGATTAATGACAAGATCTCTAAGTGTAGGCCAGCTAGATTTTGGAGTATTACCTTGGCCTTGGAGGCATAGAGTCGGTCCGCTTTGCCGTGGTTGCTCCTTGTTGAACGCGGAGACGACCTCTCGGTGTGGCTTCCGTACTTCACACCGTTTGATTGTTTCACCGGCACGTCTTTGAGGTGCGTCGTCGGATGGCCTCTCGATCTTTCTTGAAGTTAGATTTCTCTTCTACTTTCTTCATCAAGAGTTCCATCTTTTGAGAGATGGCACTCACTTCTTCAATGGTGTGAGTGTCTCTCCTCTTGGGTTTAGGATGTTCATCATTCCACTCTTGATTCGTCACGATGTTCTCAATGAGCTTCTTTGCTTGAGTGACATTGAGTGATGTGAACGATCCTCTTGCGGGCATCAAGGTGACTACGGCGGCCGATGTGAGCCCATGGTAGAAACCTTGGATCAAGAGCCATTCCTTGATTCCATGATGTGGACATTCCCGAATGTACTCCCCGGAGACGTTCCCATGCTTCGGGAATGTTCTCTCCCGCTTCTTCTTTGAAGCCCGAGATTCTTGCACGTAGGGGCTGATGTCTTGCCCATTGGACGAGAATGCGGTGAGGAATGCCATGGCACACTTGTTCCATGTGTCAACATCGTAGGCGAGCATAGAACCATTGCTTCGCCTTCCCGACCAATGAGAATGGGAATAAGCGACGGTGGATGGCTCCCGCCGTGAGCCCCTTGATGGCAATAGTGCTACACACTTCTAGAAAATTCGAAGGTGTGCATTTGCATCCTCATGTGGCTTCCCACCGAATGTAATACCTTGCACCATACGGATCGGTGATGGCAAGATCTCATAGTGGACATCATTAATCTCCACTTGCGGCCCCAATGAGATACGGACGCCGATGGAGCTGAGAAGTCGGCTATGGACTTCGGGCATCGACATCTTGATGCTTGGTGCTGAGCTTCCTTCCTTGAGTGAGTTCAAGTGTGAGCCGAATCTCGATGGTAGACTAGAAGAGGTCTAGACGCCTTCGGGATATCTCAGAATTTGTTAATGTCTTGAACTGGAAATCACTCATGCACTACCCGGCTTTCACAATGAAGGGAAACACCGGCGTGGTAAACTTCCTACGACTAGTTGATTTCAAGTTGATGATATTTTACCGGATTCGTCCTTACTACGAATTTCTAGGCTTAGCTTTCCCCGAAGGCGCCTTTAAATGCTTGTTGGCATTTCTTATGCACCTTGACTAGAGTAAAGGTATTGTGACAAGGGTGGCGCTCGGTAGCAATGCTTCACGCAAACCGAACTACTACTAGAGAGAGGGTGTCACAATTCCTCCTCGTAATAGCTCTAGGATCGCTAAGCAAGGCTAAGCTCTAGTGATGTTGCAAGATATACCAAATGGTAACCCTACAAGCTTACGAGACCGGAGTAGCACTTCCCTAGGATGAGTATTCCAAGGTTTATATCGTACCCAAGGGAAAGCGTGCTAGAGATAGTGGTAAGGAGAGATCCTATCTCAAATGGGCTCAACTAGTGTAGTGAGGATAAACGAATTGGTAGAGGAAGGTTGAATGTGGTCCTGGATAACTCTAAGATAACTAGTGTAGTGTAGCTAGGTGGGAGGACAACGAGTGAGTAAAAGACTCCTATGACTCTGACTCTACTTCTGTGGACTAATCTAATCTAGTAGCGGACGTACACTAAAGTCACTAACCTTGTCTTACTTAGCTGCTGGAGGTATGACCAGGAGTAGGAGGGGTCATCCCCTATCCCAGCGGACCTAATTCTTATGGGCGCCTATCGACAAAACCCAACGCAAATAGAACTATAAGGAGACGGAGTCCTGTCACGATTCGCCGTTCCCGCTAATATACGTCAGGAAATTGAGTGGTAAACCAATCAAATGAGGTGATATCCAAAGGTAGGCTTTAGTTTGAGCACCACGCTCACGCTAACTCCTACAGCCCAGACTAAGTATACGACCTAGCCCAAGCCCCAGCGCTATGAGCTACCGGCGATGAAAACAGCAAAGCAAACAAGACTAACTTATCTAGTGAACGACTACTACAAGACAGACTAGAACACTACAACACTATCGCTAGAATAGTAATGCACTAAGTAAGTACTGAAAGTAAATACTTAGAGAAGTAAAGGAAAAGTAAATATATTAAGCAATGAAAGTCTTACAAAAGAGGAAAGGTAAAGAGGAATACCAGACTCTCCGGAAGACAACTCGGAGACTCCCGAGCTTCGCTCGACTCAACTCTAACTCCCACACTAGACTAACACTAACACTTACAACTGGAATTTAGAACTAGAGTGGAACCAACATTGTCTAGAGTGGGTGGATGCAGCTGGTATTTATAGGGGAAGGTGGAGTAGGGGCTACTCCACCGCCATGTCATCGATCCGCGTGAAGTGGCTTTTCCACCTTTGGATCAAACCGACCTCAAACCGCCTTGATTGGACGTTAGGGATGAGGCTGGGAACGTCGGTGGAGCCAACCGACCTCGATTGGGCCCACACCCCGAGTCGGCCGACTGGGTCCACCCATCTCCCGATGGCACGTGGCACCTTCTAGAAGCACTAGTAGGTCGGTGGAGCAAGGCTAACGGTGGGACCCACCAAAGCTTGGTCGGCCGACCGGGTCTTGGGCGGGGGACCCACCGGCCTTGCTCTGGCGTATGTCCCCACGTGTCCCGAAGTGTGTTGCTTGCTCATTCTCGCTTGGTTCTTTTGGATGGGTCCAGAGGCTCATTTCCCCTACAATATGAATGTACCTGCAATCCAAATACTAAGAGTACATGTGAAACTTATTAGGGATAAAATGCCTATGCTATGTCAATTTTCCTCTATTTTTGGCCTATTGACGAGGTTCTGGAGTGTGAGATTTATAGCTTAATCCTCGTCAACACCAGTTCAGCCCAAGTATTATTTGGCAACTTGCCTAGAACACATGCGAGGAACTCCAGAGTCCTAGCAAAGTTTGTCACCCTTCACTAGGTGTCTACACCGTGCGACAAGAAGTCCGCAAAAGGTAAGATATAGTTTAGACACCACGTCTACGCTAATCTTACTACTTGGAGCCTAGCTAAAGCCCCGAGCACTCTAACTAGTAAAGCGATGCACCAAGCATGGAAAACAATACACTTAAGGTACTAAGCCAATATTAATACCAGAAAGACTCGGATGTAAACTTACAAGAAGGGTCGCATCCGAGGTGCACCTTGGAGAAGACTCCCTACGGAAGGGACTCCTCGTTGGAAACTCCTCACTCCCTTCCCTCTATTCTCACAACAAAACTACTAATGTAGTGTTTCCTCCTAAGATGGCACACCTTACAATGAAGGACTAGGGGGTATTTATAGGAGAGATGGAGTAGAGGCTACTCTAGTGCCATGTCAGTGATCCGTGTGCTTCTCCACCTTGGCCTTGGATCAAATCGACCTCACAACCGACTTTGGATGGATGGTGTGGATGAGTATGGCTTCCTGAAGTTGGTGGGGGCCAACCGACCTGGTTGGGTGCCACCAGGGCATCGGCCGACCCCCTCATTGTGAGGTGGGCCCATCCAAAGCTTCTAGATGGTGTCCTTACTTGTCATGTAAAGTGGCTCTGACAGTTGAAGTTGCTTGGTCACTTGTTTGCTTCCACGTGGGCCTATGGATCCATGCGATTTCATCCTACAGCGTTGATTTATAGCACATGGTGATCTGACAGTGGATAATGGTCTTGGAGAGCTTCACTTGGATAGTGACAGCATGGCATGCCCTGGTCCCACAGGACAGGATCGGCCGATCCCCCTCTGTGGGTCTAGGGTGTCAGCCTTTGCTCCCTGACTCTTGCTTCTATTAGAGTGATACTCATGTTTGTTAACTTGCATTTCTTGATTATCATCACTTCTCCTCTTTTATGCTTCTGGATTGTGACAAAAACCTGTTTTAGTACTTGCAACCAAATAATGACATGTACATGTGGAACCAAGTCAATTGTACCTATATCACTACTTATTTGGTTGTTCCTTCCCAAATAAGTCTTTAGTTGACGGTTTTGTTAGTATAAAAATGGGGTATAACTACCGTCAATAAGACCCCCACACTTGAGTCTTTGCTCATCCTCGAGTAAAGGTTAGAGAAGGGTAAAACATGATTAAGACTTGTCGAGAGATGATAGCAAACACAAAGTTTTAATCAAGACATAGTTCATACACATGGGTTACGTGGAAGTGTCTACATAAATCCTTGAGAGGTTGAGAAAAGGAACAATTCTCAAGGCAAAGTCATCTCCCTATTTCTTGTTCTTGGTACTTAGAGTTTTTGAGATGTTTAAAAAGAAAGCACATAGCTCATTTATACTCCTCATTTAGCACTCTCAAGTCACTTAGTATATGTCTTAATCCTCACCAAGGCATAACAAATTTTGCCTTCCTATGTTTCATCCTACACCTATGAAGCTTATGTGGAGCTTGGTAGGGATAAACAAGGCAGCATACTTAGCATTGTAAATGTTGTTAAGTCAAACACAAGGATCCATGGAGAGAAGTGTCATAATCCTAGATCAAGATGTATGAATGTGTGGAAATGATAGACTAAGATGCTCTTGTATTTGATAAGATTCCTCTCTATTTATTTGAGACCTTGGCTAGCTTTTTTTCTATGGACATTTTGTCCATTTCTTTTCTTTTGGCATAGCCTTGTGTCTCTTTTGCTGAATTGAGAGAGATATACTAACATTATAATTCATGGAGCATCTAGGTATGGTGGAGATGGTTGACGAAATGGTTGTGTACTTCCAGGGTAGAAGTAGCAATTATGGTATGTGATATTTGTGGATGATCTTGGGATTATGACATAACTCTCACTAGGGTCGACAAGGTTTGACAAAACTCATTACATATGCAAGTTGCACTCGAAGAGTTGTTTTGGTAGATGAGCATATGGCTTTGGTAGGATTTTCTTGCTAAATGAGGAGTAAATGAAACTATGGCTTTATGGCATTTCCAAAATAGATCTCTAAGCACCTTGAATAGATAGGGTGTGAATCATGAGCCAAGAATTATCTCACCTTAATCAACAACTTAGTCAATATTTTTCCTATAAGGATATTACCCATAAGTATGAACATATGTAAGAAATAAACTTTATGTCACTATTGCTCTTTAAAGATCATAAATCAAGTATTGGGATGCAAACTTTTTATTTTATTTTTATTATTTGCGGTTCAAGAATAGAGAAACGAAGTTAAAAAATGACTAGATTGTGAGGAGGATCGGGGGCAAACCGGGCCAAAGTAGATGGTCGATGTTGCAAAGCTGGCTGGTGGGCCCAGGGCCTCAAGGAGGGATCGGCCGATCCCCTTAGGCATGCCCAACCCCTCATTTGAATATCCTCTATTCGTGCTTTGTTTACTCGCGCTTTGAATTCCCCGTTGGCCGCAAAAGTGGGATCGGCCAGACGCTCTTTTTACCAACTTTTCAGCATGGCGACGTGTCGGGTTATGCTAATCATCCCCGCATGTCGGGTGTGATTCAATGGTTGAACTGGGGGATTGGCCGATCCCCACACTAGGAGTTTTCGGTACACCCGAATTGTAGAGACAAAGAAGATATCAAGCGCGAGATGTCTCGCTGGTGGCAACACACCAAAGGACTAAAATTCGTTCATTCATTTTATATCTCTTTAGACAAAGACAAATTGCACATATTAAAAAGGGAAAGATTTATTCTTTATTCATTCAAGTGAAAAACAAAAGATTGTAGGCACCTTTACATGATGAAAAATAAAAGAATGGAAATAAACCTAAAGAAATTTGAAAATTTAGAACTAAAAATAAACTAAGAGGTGCCTAAAACTAATCCTAAGGTAACTCAAGGAGAAGGAGGCTTTAGGAGATCCTCCCCTATAGCCTTCGCAAAGCGTTTAAGCTTGGTGGTGGTGCTAATGCGCGGGTTGCGAAAACTATCTTCTAAGTCTAAGTTGTACATCTTTAGTTCCACAACCGTTTTCTCTAATTTTCTATTTTTATTTCTAAGAACAGCAATGGTGCGCAACACTTCTCCACATCGGATTCTTCTTCTTCCTCCTCATATTGGCCGGGCTCACCAGTGATCGGGGAAGGATCCATCTTCCGATGGATAGAAGGACTGGCGGAGGAGCCATTGGACTCCTGCAGTTCCTTCTTCTCCCCAGAGGTGAGGGGATGAAGGAGCACCTTGCCCTTTCCCGGTCCACCACCACCCATGATCGCATGATATGGAGGAGTGCACGGGGTGTAGGACGTGGTGTACTGGGTGCTCCCCATCATGTCTGACGAGATGCTGATGGCATTTTGGACCGTCACCATTGGTCCCTTCAGCGCCAATTGGCCCGTGGTAGGCTGAACTGGCGTAGTGGTGCGGGCAGGAGACTTCCCGATCCCTCTGCATGGAGAGAGAGACCGTGTAGCCGACGCGGAGTGTGGGGGACTACGGGGTGGTCGGCCGACGCCCATTGGGATTGGCCGATCCCCCTGCTAGACCCCGTGGTGCTCTGGGTGGTGGCATCATGTTGAGAGGCTCGGCATCTATCACGTTGACGGCCAATGCGAGCTCTAGGTCCTCGGTGAGCAACCTTCTAGGCATTGGGGAGTCGGGATGAGAAGGCATCTTGTTTGTCTTGGTGGGAGGAGCCATTGGTGGTCTGTTGGCGGCGAGATAGGAGCTCAAGGAGGTCAGGAATGTGATGGAGGTGTGAAGGAATGAGGTGGAAGGAAGAAGAAGGAGAGGAGGGGATTTATAGGGCTTTCGCCAGGGTTTTTCAGCGTTTTCCAAAATATTTTGAAAGGGAGTGTCTGGGAAGCGTTGGAACGTCGCAAGGGGATTGAGGATTGGCTAGAAACCCGGATAATGGGGATCGGCCGATCCCTTCAAAATTGAATTTTTGATTCAAATTTTGTTTCCCGGAGTTCTCTCGCTCTCCCCATGGTGGCAACGGCCTGACCTAGGCCATGGTGCCGTCGGCCGATGCCCCTATTGGGCTCCTGGTTTGATCGGGTTCGGAGTTTTGTGCCACCTAAGATGCTAGTGGGCAATTGGGTCCTGTTGGGTCCTTTAGTGGGATCGTAGATCCCTCACCGGGTGATCGGCCGCCACTTTTATGCTAAATTGAAACTAAGCCTATATAATCTAGTAATCAAGCAAAATAAACTTGACAAGAAAAAGATGTGTAGACTTCTTTTTAATCTTTATTAAGTATAAAATCTACCATGTCAATTTCTTCTTCTAAGGGTTCATGTTCATGGAAAACTTCGAGACGATGGCCATTTACCTTAAAGGCGTTGTCGTCATCGTCCTAAAGCGTGATAGCTCCATGCGTCACGGCCTCAATCACAAGGTATGGACCTTCCTATTTGCTTCTCGGCTTCCCATGGCCAAAGAGCTTGACCCTTGAGTTGAACATGAGCACCTTGTCCCCGAGGATGGAATTCCTTTTGTTTGATTCGTTTGTCATGACATTTCGGGTTCTTTCTTTGTAGATCCTGGCATTGTGATAGGATTTCTCCTCCATTCTTCTAACTCGAGATCTGTCCTCCTATTGATCCCAGTGAAGGCGTAACCATGTTCCATTTCTTTATTGCCCAATGTGCTTGATGCTCCGGCTCTAACGGATGGCATGTCTTGCCATATACAAGTTGGTATGCCAATGGGAGTCTTGTACTGTGGTTCGATATGCCCGAGTGCATCGAGTTGATTTTTCCAAGATGTACCTATCTCATTGATAGTGTTTTGCGAGAATATTATTGATCCGCTTGTTGGACGTTTCGCTTGTTCGCTTATTTGAGGATGATAGGGTGTCCCGATGTTATGCCTTATCCCCACTTCGATAAGAAGCTACGAAACTTTTGTCAATGAAGTGGCTCCCACCATCGCCGATGACTAGCCTTGGTGTGCTAAATCATGGGAATATTACTTCCTTGAACATCTTCCTTGCATTTATAGAATCGGCCGACTTGCAAGGCATTGCTTCTACCCACTTGGACATGTAGTCTATTGCCACTAGGATGTACTCGTAGCCTTGAGATAGGGAAAAGGACCCATGTAGTCAATTCCCCATGCATTGAATAGTTCCACCTGGAGGTTGTTTATAAGTGGCATTGCATCACGGGTGTTGATATTCCCATGCTTTTGGCACCTTGCACATCTTGACACGAAATTCTTGGTGTCTTCATACATGGTAGGCCAATAGAATCCACTTTGCCATATCTTGGCATGGGTTTTGAATGCCCCATAAGGCCTCCATATTCTGCTCCATGACACTTTTCCATGATCTTGACGGCTTCGTTCATGGGCACACACCTCCTTAGTACACCATCCTGGCAGACCCTATACAGGTATGGGTCATCCCAGAGCTGCACCTTGCTATCTCTGGCAAGCTTCTTCTTGTCCACGCCAGGTGGTACGTATCTTGAGACTAGGTAGTTGACGATGTTTGTGTACCACGGATGGGTTGTTGAGACTTTGAGGAGTGTGTCATCTCGGAGGTAGTTGTTGATGGGTAGATCCTGTTTATTCTTGATCTACATCCTAGATAAGTGGTCTGCTACCAAGTTTTCTACTCCCTTTTTATCTCTAATTTCTAGATCAAATTCTTGGAGTAGCAGGGATCCATCTTATTAATCTTGGTTTAGCATCTTTCTTAGTGAGCGTGGTACTTGAGTGGTGTGATCGGTGTAAATGATCACTTTTGCTCCTACTAAGTAAAATCTAAACTTGTCTATAGCAAACACTACAACCAGAAGTTCCTTTTCAGTTGTTGCATAGTTTAGCTATGGCCCAGTTAGTGTTTTGCTAGCATAAGATATTGCGTGATGTTTCTTATCTTGGGTTTGTCCTAAGACATCCCGACAAAGATAATCATTAGCATCACACATTATCTCAAAAGGTAGCGACCAATCAGGGGGTTGAATGATTGGTTCTGAGATAAGTGCTTTCTTAAGAAAGTAAAAGGAATCTAAGCACTTATCATCAAAGTCAAAGGGAGCATCCTTAGTGAGCAAGTTCATTAAAGGTCTAGCGATTTGGGATAAGTCCTTTATAAGCCTTCTATAAAAACCCACATTCCCAAGGAAACTACGGACACCCCTAACATTCGTGGGAGGTGGAAGCTATTCTATGACTTCTATCTTAGCTCTATCCTTCTCAATCCCACATTTGGACACTCTATGTCCTAGCACTATCCCCTCTCGAACCAAGAAATGGCATTTTTCTCAGTTCAAGATCAAGTGCTTTTCTTGACAATGCTGTAAGACATGGTCCAGGTTCTCTAGGCTATGATCGAAAGTTTTTCCATAGACTAAGAAGTCGTCCATGAAAACTTCCATGATTTCTTCGATCATATCAGAGAAGATAGACATCATGCACCTTTGGAAAGAGGTAGGGGTGTTGCATAAGCCAAACGACATGCGTCTTTATGCATACGTCCCATAGGGGCATGTGAACGTAGTCTTACTTTGATCGTCGGGATGGATTGGGATTTGATGATAGCCCGAGTACTCCGTCAAGGAAACAAAAGAAAGAGTGTTTGGCGACCGTTCCAACATCTCATCGATGAATGGTAATGGGAAGTGATCTTTCTTTGTTGCTTTGTTCGTTTCGATAGTCTATGCACATCCTCCATCCCATGACGGTTCTTTAAGGGATTAATTCATTATTATTGTTTTTAACAATCGTCAATCCTCCTTTCTTAGGAACTACTTGGATGGGGCTGACCCACTCACTGTTAGGAATAGGGTAGATTATGCCTGCGTGCAGGAGTTTTAGGACCTCTTTCTGCACTACTTCTCTCATCGCATTGTTCAGCCTCCTTTGAGGCTCTCTAGAAGGTGTAGCATCAGGTTCTATTGGAATGCGATGTGTGCAAAGAGCGAGGGCTAATTCCCTTGAGATCCCGTAATGAGTATCCTAAGACAGAGCGGTGCTTTTCTAAGATGGTGATGAGTTTAGCGGCCTCTTCTTTTGAGAGCTAGTCGCTAATGATTACGGGGTCTCTCTATCACCATTAAGGAAGATGTACTTAAGCCTAGAAGGAAGTGGCTTAAGTTCTATAGATGGTTTAGGTGGTGGTTCGAATTCATCTAGTTCTAAAGGCTCGTCTAACTCTGTTTCTTCTTCCTGGATGAAATCCTTAGCGTCTTCTTCTAGATTGGGTTGAGAGGCTACTACAAGAGAGGCTGCCATCACCTCCTCTATTGGGTCAGGCTCGGGTTGTGGCTCAGTTTTGGAATTAATCGAGCGAACAAAGGGGACTGAAAGATCTAGATCCTTCCTGAGATGGCCCTTGAGGCACCCTTCATGAAATCCCTCGAGGAATCTCATGAGTGGGTGCACGATTAACAAGTCAATCTCCTCCATGTCAAAGATGAAGAAATTTAGGAGGATGTTGACTTTGTTAATCGAGGCGAAACATTTTGTGCAATCCCGAGAACTCTCGACCGTTTCCCGAAGGTAACTTAAGTAGTTTATTGGTCGAGATTAGTGGTTCTTCACCTAGGAGATGTAGTGCTAAAGTTTTTGTAACATCCGAAAAAATCTGAACTACAAAATTTTTTCTAAATAAATAAACCCATGTTTGTTGCTTGGCATGTAAGAAACCCCGTTAGTTTGCATATGAAGTATCTATGTTAGTTGATAAGCATTGTGATGCAACAACATCACATGTGTCTTAACGTGGTCCTTAAGCCACATGTGATTAGGACCCTATGAGAACCTACTATACCCATAGATGAGAGCCCATAACCAACCAATGGCTATGGTATGCCTAGTGTTAGCTCCTGGGTCATAAGCCTAAACCCTGATGACCCTATGCTAGATTTAGTAGCTATGTCACCAAGGTGTACCGTGTATACATGTACACTTACCCGTGGTATAAATCCTACGACCAACTATAGTTTAACTAGAGTTAGCTAGTGGATAGCAGTATCACACCAACCCTCGACATAGTACCCCAGTCCTATGACCTTGACCCCACCTATGGGAGTATTGAACCTTAACCTAAGCCAGGAAAGTAGAGCCTATCCACTACAGAGTAACTAACTACATGACCCTAGTTGGTTATAGACTAGTAACATATACCAATCCATAGTGGTACCTCTATGCTTGATGGTGAAGCTACTTAGCCACCTACACCTATGGCTACCTAACTACCCTAGGAGACCAACCCTCATCAACCTAGGAGAATACCTCTGCCCTGGAGAATGTAGCTACTTAACCACATACATCACGGTAGGAACTACCTACCCTAGGATGACCATCTAATTAGCTACTCTAGTATATAAACCCCCACAGTGAGACAACTTATTTATATTTACGAGATAGTGGAGCATTCCCAAACCCTAGGCTCGTAACCTAGTTTATGAATATGTGCCCTTAGTGACTGACTAAGTAGCCATCTTAATAGTTGGACCCTCACTAAGTTATCGTGTAGATCAACCTACTTATGGAGTACATGATTAGTGAACTAAGCCCCTAGTTGGAAACTCATATCCTAACCACCTAATTAAACCCAACTAATGTATCTAGAGCTAACCCTAGGAACCATACTATGCTTAGGTATCCGAGCTAAGGAATTACATGAATATAAGCCATGAGCCATCTATGTGACTTAGTCTCCTAAATACCCCTACGAGGTTTTGAGAGGCACATAGAGAACCATCTTATCCTAATCTCTAGTAAGATCTACTTGACTCATAGTTGCCATCACATGTTTAAATATAGGGAGCCATGCATCATCTTCTTGCACCCTAAGTAATATGAGTGAATCGGGATTTATTTGGATCTTATTGATTCTTTTGTATTGGATAACCAAATCAACACATGCATATTTATTTATGAAATAAATAAATAAACATATAAATACATGTATAATAATATGGGGATAATACCCTACCATGGCCTATGACTAATATGTCCACCATGAAACAATGTGCAAATGATACAAGGCATAAAAATACATATGTCTATACACAAGAAAAGAAAACAGAAAAAGAAAAGGGAAAAGAAAAGGAAAGGAAATGGGAAAGCCATTCGGCCCATGACCCAGCCAGCCCGCTAGACCCCTCTCCCTTTCTTTTTCCTTTCCAGCCGAAGCCGCCGGCCCACAGATCCTTCTCGCCGGCCCAGCTCGCCTCCTCCTCCCTCCTTTTCTTTTTCCCGTGAGCAACTAGGCCCAGCTTGATCTGCCGGCCCACTCCTCCTTTCTCTCCTTGGCCCCTTCTTCTTTCCTTTTCTTTCTCCGCATCGGCCCAGCCTAGCTCGGCACCGAACGGGAGAAGCACACCACGTGCACTTGCTCCTCTGCCCGTGACGCCGCCATATGGCCCCGGCCTGTCATATGTCTCCCCAACCACCCCCTTCGCAAAGCAGAGCAGAGCAGCATGACTCCGGCCGCGTTCGCGTCGTGCCTCCCCCGTATCGCAACAAAGGAGCCCAACGGCCTATCCTTTCCTCGCGCCGCGAATTGCGGAGGGTGGAGCCCACCGGATCATGCCCGCGCCACACCCCTGACAGCGTGCGTGCGCACACCCGTGAACGCGCCGAATGGGGGACGCGAGCCCCGCCTCGACGTCCATACACACGTCGCTGGATCAGCCGCCGCATGTCCCGGCCGTCACATCACACGGACACGGACGCCCAGGAGCATCACGAACCCTAGCGACTGTTGACGGTCGTTAAGTATCAATTTTATATCGTCAACGCAGCAAGAGAAAGGATTAATTTGAGTTCACCTGTTAGATATAGGGGTTACACTGACAGAATTCCACGAGTTTTGGTGATTGTCTATTTCTGCAGGGGGTTATCAGAAAGAGAACCAAAGGAGGCCCACATATCATGATTACATAGAGATAAAGACCGAACGGGTAAAATTGTATAATCTAGAAGACTCCAGAAGGCAAACCCTTGAAGCTGGGGCCCACTGGCAGGGGTGGCGGTCGGCCGACCCGGGGGAGTCGGCCGACTCCCCACCTCCACCAATCGTGGAGTCTCGTGGATCCCCCCTCCACCGCCTTTGAGGATGAATAATTATCGTCCATTTAGGTCGGTTTGATCCGAGGGCTGTGGTTCATCCTAGGGGCTATATATTCGAGCCCCGGCCCCCGGGTGAAACCCTAATTCATTCAAGAGTTCATTCTCTCATCGAATTCGGAGAAGCCAGAGCCACCATCTCAATTAGAGCTCCATAGTTTAGTAGCATAGCTACATAGGAATAGATCTAGAGGGAATCAAGCCTAGCTTGGAGTCCGGATCTGTCGAGTTCTTGGTAATTCCCCTCTACATTCTTGTAATATTCATCATTGTTCGTGATACTATGAGTAGTACTTTATTCTATTCTATTATATCGACTTGACTTTGCTCTATTTGATTATGTTCTCAATTATATCGTTCTTAGTTTACTTTGATTATATGTTTAGCATAGTTGGACTAGAATTATGTTTATGCATAGGATCGTATAGCGCTTGCTCATTAGGCCAATGGGTGAGTGGTAGATATTGTGTAGGCATGGTGCCTATACCGTATTTATCTGCGATTGCACCCTATATTCCGGATCGTGAGGTAGATCGCGGGAGTGACACCTGTTGAGTCCTTTGTAGCCCTTCTCCGAGTATAGGTCTAGCAGAACAAACCTATTACATTGAAGTTATTGCTATGTCTCTTGTCTTCTCGGTAATATCACTATGCATAGATGTAACCTTTTCCCGCCATGATTGCTAGATGTTCTTGCACTAATCATTGTATGCTTTGACTTTATAGTTAGAATAACATAGGATTATACCCTAGATCGTCCTAGTCCATGCTAGTGTTATAAGCTTAGAGTGCTAAGTTGAGATGGCTTATTACTATTATTTTATGTGGCTAATTGCTCTCATTCATCTTATGTCATTTATCATTCATTCCTATATTTTATGTGACACTTACCCCGTATGAGATGATCGATACGTACAAGGTTAAGCTCTCCATTATAGCATGTGCATTGCTCATCACTCATTATCCAAAGTGCATTCCCTTCCCGGTGGTAAAAATATAAATAACGATACCTGGATTACTCCTGGTTAAAATGCTACATCGGTATTATCTCGTGCGCTTGCGGATCCCATATTTATTTCTAGTAGCGCTTGCATTATTTAGTACCGACATTTTTGGCGCCATGTTGGGGATGACAACCTAACACCGAGTGGCGTTAGAAATGTCAACAAGCATTTTTGGCGCCGTTCGGGGAAGGTTGAAAGCCAATGGATAATGAGCAGCATTGCACTACATAATGAGATTGAGCACTGTCACCATTCTCTACTCATACAGCCTTACCCTTGTCTTTCGTCTATTTTTATATCTTATGCAGGGTAATGTATGAAAAAGACAATTCTTCCTGATAACTATATTGACAATCCAGAAGCTTTATTCAGGAAGGCCAGAAGCAAGTTGAAGAAGACCAATCAATCATCATCATCAACTCAACTTGGAAGTTTGTCAGAAGCAGAAAGTCAACCTTTCGTGCGAGACTTGACACCAGCGTTTGAAGCCATGGCGAACAAGTCACTTCGCGAGTTCTCAGCTCCAACTACGGACAACATTCGTATTGGACCAGCTGCGGACATTGAAGGAGCTTTTGAGCTCAAGCCTGCGCTAATCAACATGGTGCAAGCAAGCCGGTTACGTGGGAAGGCCCATGAAGATGCTAGTGCTCATCTCCAACACTTTCTCGGAGATTTGTAGCACATTCACTATCAAGGATGTCCCCGGAGATGCTATACTACTTCGCCTCTTCCCATTCTCACTCTTGGGGAGAGCGAAACGGTGGTTCTACGCCAATAAGGAGAAGAATACTACGTGGGCACTATGTTCCACCAATTTCTTGGCGAAGTTCTTCCCCATGGGCAAGACAAATGCTCTTCGTGGGAAGATATCAAGCTTTCGCAACACCATGATGAGACCGTCCCCGAAGCTTGGGAGCGCTTTCAAGATTACATCCTCGAGTGTCCTCATCATGGCATGGAGAATTGGCTGCTTATGCGGACATTCTACCATGGGCTTAGCAACAAGACACGTGAGATGATGGATGCTTTGCTCGGAGGTGCATTCTTATCACTCACTATTCCTCAAGCCACGGCTCTTGTGGAGAAGATGGCATCCAACCAAGGTTGGAGTGAAGAAAGAACTCGAGACCCGCAAGAGAGGTGGAGGAATGCACCAGGCTGAAAGAGGTAGACATGCTGTCGCCAAAATGGATTTGCTAATGAAGAGGCTCGATGAGAGAGCCCGGAGAAGAAGGAAGTCATGCATATACATGATGCTCGCATGACATGTGAAGAGTGTGGAGAGACGGGCACACAGTGCTAACCGCCCGTAGCTGAAGGAGGATGTGAACTACCTCAACAACAACAACAACAATAATTACTATCATCCTCGCGGAATCAAGGTTGGAATCAACAAAACAGAGGCCTAACTACTCGGGAAATTATTCGGGCAACTATCAAGGTAACAACTCCTCCTACAATAATTACAACCACCGCCTTTGAGAGAGTTAGTCTTGAATCAAGGCAAGATGATGGACAATCTGTCCAAGAAGCTGACATCAAATGACAAGGTCCTAGAGACACTCGGCAACAGGATGGATGGCTTTTCCAATGCCATCAAGAGTCAGGCTCGGCTTCAACAAGATACTTGAGTCGCGGGTACAACGGCTTGTTAACCTTGCTCCCTCCACCGGTCAAGGTAAACCGCGGGGACAACCCGAAGAGCTCGAAACGCAAATCTTGTTGATATATTCAATGTAGAAGATAGCCGGAGTGATCCATCGAAGGGGTCATGGATTGACTCAACACCGCCAATCAAGAAGGGCGATCCAGGGAGACCAAATCATTCCGATCTCCATTGGAAGTACTAACTTTAATGAGGCAATCTGTGACTTCGGTGCAAGCATCAACATTATGCCGTGAGTGATATATGAGAAGCTATTCAGATGCCCCTTAGCATACACAACTATGTGCTTACAGCTTGCAGATCAGTCACTCTGTTTCCCTTTAGGAGTACTTGAAGACATATGTGTACGAGTAGGCAACTCGTATGTTCCCGCAGACTTCGTGGTAGTGGATACAGGCAGTGATGAAAGGTCCCCTGTCATTCTGGGACGACCATTCTTGAACACTGCTGGAGCTATCATGTATGCCAACACTGCCAAGATTATCTTCAACATCAAGGGCAAGAGAGAAACCTTCTTCTTCAAGAACAGAGTGCTGCAGCTTCAAAGACACCCTCATCGGCGAACGGTGAGAAGAAGAAGAATCCAGCTAAGAAGAGCAAAAACAAGAATAAGAAGACCAAGAAGACGGAGACAGTGAGGATGGTCACTGCAGTCCATAAGGAGCATGACCACTTACTCAGGTCCCCACGTCGATCAAGAAGGATGACCCGGGTGTCCCAACCATTCAATGCTCCATCAACGAAGCTCTTTCAATAAAGTCATGCGTGACACCGGATCGGGCGTCAACATCATGGCCAAGGTAACCTATGAGTATCTATATGGCACTATGCCTTTGGAGCCTACCTATGCACGGCTGCGGATGGCGGTCGGACATTCCGCTTCGTCGAAGGAGAAGTGAAGGATGTCCTCATCCAGATAGATGACCATTATGTCCCCACAGACTTTCTAGTCATCGATATGGGAGATGACTACGATCCTCCAATCATCCTAGGGAGACCATTCCTGAACACCACCAGAGCTATCATCTATATTGGAACAGGAGAGATCCATTTCCACTTTCCCACTGAGAAGGTACGCCGCTACTTCAACAAAAGTTATATAATCACTGAGGAGCTCAAGAAGAACAGAGCAAGGAGAAGGCAGCGTACCCGTCGCCAGAACAAGAAGAACATCACTACAGATGGATGGGCTGACTATAAGGGAGAAGTGTCAAGACATGAAGATCGGTACCCAGAAGAGAAGAACATTGTAGAAGAACCCGAAGAGGTGCTACCAGAAGAAAACCAAGTGCCCCAAGAAACTTCCTCCTCAAGGTCATCTTCTCCAACAAAGAAGGTGTGGAAAGTAAAAGTAAAATCAGAATCAATTCCTACACACGAGGCGACATCATCCGAGGCGCCAGCCAATGCGCCCCTTGAAAATTGAGCGAACATGATAAGTCCTGTTCGGAGGACTTAAAACCTCCGAACGCCGCGCCAAGAGGTAACTTGGTATTTATCAGCATTTACTTTTCAGCATTGCATTTTTTATCTTAGCATATTTATTTCCCCACTTACATCTTAGTTACATCTTTACTCTTTTATCTCTGCATTAGAAAAGAAAATAAAGATGTTGTGCATTTGCATCTAGAAAATCCTTAAGCCCCATGTGAATAGTCATTCACCGTGGTGGCACAAAAATAATTTCTCAAAGATATTTACTTTTTCCCGTCTCGCATTCCTTAAATAATAAAAAGATAAAAATATTTCTTGTGATCCCGTTAGAACGAGTGTAAGTTAAGAAAGTTCTAGACAACCAAGGCTTAGAGGTTTTATCACTAACGCTTAATTAGTTCCACAAAGCTTTGTTGTCTATTTTGAGCTTCACGAACATCAAGGATCAAGAAGAGCTAACAAGCGAAGGACATCCAGTCCCCGTCGGAGTGCCCCGCTACAATTGAATGCTTTGTCTCCAACGGCAACTATCTACAACACTCTGGAGGACTAGAACGTCTTCGGTGCTCGTCAAGCAACATCATGGCAGACTATGTCAACATCCAGCTTGGGGAGAGCACCCCCGTGTATCAAGCTAAGTGTCTCCAACTTATTTACTTATGCCTTATTAAAGTATGCTTTGTTAAAACCACTAAAAAAGATGCATAACCATAGAAACCCGAAAGATTTCCTTATTTATCTTTTCTACTTTTGGAGAGCTCTTGCAACTTGTCTTTGAAGTGATCCTTAGAATAAACTCTACATGGAGATGATGAATAGTTGCTCTGCTAGTAATTCCTCTCAAGTACCTAGTTTTCAACCTTGCACTTTCCCGAGTTTTGGACACAACTGTTTAGATTTGAGATTTGCTCGAACCCGAAACTTGTGGGTAGCGAACACTTGATCTAAGTCTAGGTGGTTGACGGGTATGATATGGGAAGGTTTTGAGCCGGCTGTCCATCTTGTTCCTTGAGATACTAGAGTTACGGAGAATTTATCTCGTGAAAATATTAAATTCTTGCATGATGAGTTCCTTATTGATGAGAGTTCAAATTCCTACCACACCATATATTCATGCTTATTAGATTAGGAAAACCCATCTCTTATATAGATCATATTGTAGGCTTGAGTGGTCTTTATAGGCATTGAGTGTGGTTATCTTTGTGGACCCATAAGGAATTAGTCATGCGGTTAAAGTCAATACTATGTGCTCTCCATCCATTGATCTATGCTACTTGTCCTCGAAGCATGCACCCATTTTATAAATGTTATATTCATTCTCAGTGCTACTTCGTTCCTCGAAGTACCACCCACATATAGATCCATATCCACCACATATTGTGCTATCTCTACCCCGGAGATACGCACTTATGCTGCTCCTACACTTTGGGAGTACGCATCCATCCATTCATCCATCCACATATACATACGCCATTCATTTCACATCATCCAGAAAAGGTTCTACTCCTATTCTGGGAGAGAACATCTAGAAATAATCATCGCAGTCCTATTTGCCTACATAAAAGCTCCGGTTATTATCATTGCAAGTTATACACTCCCTGTGCTAAAGTTTCATTTTCAGAGGATTGGTTGCTCTAAAAAAAAGAGAGACAAAAGAAAAGAAAAAAAAAAGAAGAAGAAAAAGAAAGAGTAGCCAAGTCCTTCCATTCAAGAAGTTTCAAGGTTTCCGAATAAAGGGAGTCATGTTATCCCCAAAGGAGCTAGTGTAGAAGTAGATGTTCACCAGTTGAGTACCCCTCATAATCATTTTCTTATCACCATCATCCTATCATCATCTCATCCATTCTATTTCCTCATTCACATGCACATATGACTTTATTATTATTTTAGTTCCTATTGGATCCATGTCTTAACTGTGCAATATATGCAAGTGAGTTTGAGTGTCTCCCCACCTATGAGCTCCACATAAGCCTATTAGAAAGTAGGGTGAGAGAGAGAAGGGCACTTTCCACTATGCCTTAGTTCCACAAATACCACATATTCTTGAGAGAAGAGAGAAGGCATACACTACTCATGCCTTAGAGAGGATCCAGAAATACCACAAATGAGAGACCTGAAAGGTTCATACAAGGAACTCTGAGTTTTATTTCAAACCTTGCAAAAACTCCGGGATAATAGTTGATCAAAGAGCGAGAAACATGGCGCTTGACTTGACCGTTCTATCTTTCAACTACTCAAGACCCAAGTGACAGCTTACAAGCCCCATGGTGAAAGGTAATATGAGTGAGTTTTGAGTCGAATAGTTCACTCTAATCCGGAGGAGAGTTCTTGTTTGAACGCATGTGTACTTGTGAGGAGTGAAAGTATTGTAGCAACTCCCGATCCATCATGAGTCTATCTTTGCTCAGGGATGAGCAAAAGGTAAGCTTGGGGGAGTTTGTTGATGGTCGTTAAGTATCAATTTTATATCGTCAACACAGCAAGAGAAAGGATTAATTTGAGTTCACTGTTAGATATAGGGGTTACACCCGATGTAATTCCACGAGTTTTGGTGATTGTCTATTTCGGGGGTTATCGAAAGAGAACCAAAGGAGGCCCACATGTCATGATTACATAGAGATAAAGACCGAACGGGTAAAATTGTATAATCTAGAAGACTCCGAGAAGGCAAACCCCGGAAGCCGGGCCCACTGGGGGGGTGGCCGGTCGGCCGACCGGGGGTGTCGCCGACTCCCCACCTCCACCAATCGGGTGGAGTCTCGTGGATCCCCGCCTCCACCGCCTTTGAGGATGAATAATTATCGTCCATTTAGGTCGGTTTGATCCGAGGGCCGTGGTTCATCCTAGGGGGCTATATATTCGAGCCCCCGGCCCCTAGGTGAAACCCTAATTCATTCAAGAGTTCATTCTCTCACGTGCATTCGTAGAAGCCGAGCCACCATCTCAATTAGAGCTCCATAGTTTAGTAGCATAGCTACATAGGAATAGATCTAGAGGGAATCAAGCCTAGCTTGGAGTCCGGATCTGTCGGAGTTCTTGGTAATTCCCCTCTACATTCTTGTAATATTCATCATTGTTCGTGATACTATGAGTAGTACTTTATTCTATTCTATTATATCGACTTGACTTTGCTCTATTTGATTATGTTCTCAATTATATCGTTCTTAGTTTACTTTGATTATATGTTTAGCATAGTTGGACTAGAATTATGTTTATGCATAGGATTGTATAGCGCTTGCTCATTAGGCCAATGGGTGAGTGGTAGATATTGTGTAGGCATGGTGCCTATACCGTATTTATCTGCGATTGCACCCTATATTCCGGATCGTGAGGTAGATCGCGGGAGTGACATCTGTTGAGTCCTTTGTAGCCCTTCTCCCGAGTATAGGTCTAGCGAACAAACCTATTACATTGAAGTTATTGCTATGTCTCTTGTCTTCTCCGGTAATATCACTATGCATAGATGTAACCTTTTCCCGCCATGATTGCTAGATGTTCTTGCACTAATCATTGTATGCTTTGACTTTATAATTAGAATAACATAGGATTATACCCTAGATCGTCCTAGTCCATGCTAGTGTTATAAGCTTAGAGTGCTAAGTTGAGATGGCTTATTACTATTATTTTATGTGGCTAATTGCTCTCATTCATCTTATGTCATTTATCATTCATTCCTATATTTTATGTGACACTTACCCTGTATGAGATGATCGATACAGACAAGGTTAAGCTCTCCATTATAGCATGTGCATTGCTCATCACTCATTATCCAGTGCATTCCCTTCCCAAAGGTAAAAATATAAATAACGATACCTGGATTACTCCTGGTTAAAATGCTACATCGGTATTATCGTGCGCTTGCGGATCCCATATTTATTTCTAGTAGCAGTTGCATTATTTAGTACCAGCATTTTTGGCGCCATGTTGGGGATGACAACCTAACACTGAGTGGCGTTAGAAATGTCAACAGCGACTCCCGCTATAAGTACCGGCATCCGCCCCTACTCTCGGCCACTTCTTTTCCAAGCCGCCGCCGCCATGCTTTCTCCTCTTCCCTCCCACTGCCTCGCCACACCGCTAGCATCAACGCCAAGCCACACAACCACCAGAGCCGCAAGATAGAGAGGAAGAAGCAAGGAGGAGGAAGTGAGGAAGAAAGGAGAAGAGGAGGCGGGGAAAAGAGATTGGAGCCGCCGTCGGGGTGAAGGAGCACCTCGCTGGAGAAGAAAGGGAGCAAGGTGTTCCTGGACCTCTACCCCAGGCTCGAGCACTACTACGCCGATGACAGCAACCCGCCGTCGCGCCAAGAAGCTACCCTGAGCCCTCCTTCCTCCACCGCGCTGTGAGCACCGCCATGACCCCCTTTTCCAACCCGGACCATGCTAAGAACCGCCATGGCGCCTCCGGCGCGAAGGCGAGGACCATCTTCGGTCTCTGGCACACGAGCATGCACACCCACGACCGGCCTAGCCCCTGGAATACCGGCGCCACCATACGCCGAGAGACTCGCCCGCCAGTGCGCCGCCGTGGCCATGCCCGCCGCGGAGCGCCGCCGCTCGCCGGCGAACCGGATGCCCCCTGGCACCCCTTGGACCCCGGCTTCTCGACCGCCGTGGCGGGGCACACCTCGTGCGCACGCTGCCGGCGGGAGATGGCCGCGGGGAGGACCTTCCCCCTTCTCCCACCTAAGGCCACGGCCGCACGGGGCGCCCTTGGGTGCCACCGTGGCGCGCTTGCGCCGGCCGGCCCCGGCAGCCTCGACCCTCGTGGTCGCGCCGTCGAGCCGTGCCGCAGCCTGCTGCACCCCGCGACACCTCTGGGTGGTGAAGACGGAGCCTAAGTGCTCGCCTTGACGCCTCGCCATGCGCCGCCATGCCGCCGGCGCCGCCGCGTGCCCCCGCCGCGGATAGGGCGCCGCTGTGGAAATTGGCTGCCGCCGTTGAGCCGAACGGACGCCCGACGAATCCAATCGACTGACACCCGCATCAATTAGATGATGAACGAAGCCTTGGCCCTTCGCCCGTGCACGCCGTCGGCGGCAACATGCCGACGCCAGCCGCCGCCTCTGCCCCCGTGAACCGCGCTGTTGACCCTGCCATACCCACCATGCCGCCGCGGAGCGGATGCATTCGCCGACGTGGTGTGGGAGCCGCCAAAGCGCCGGATTGCGCCACCCCACCGCCAGCCAAGCCATCGCGACGCACCGGGCAGAGCAAGGAAAGGAGGAGGATGAAGGAGATGGAGGTGGACGAGGCAATGGACTCGGTCCTCATGGACCGGGTGGATGACAGTGGACCCCGCACGTGCATGTCCACTATGCGCCGCAACCATGGTCCCATGAGCCAGCCATGATTGATTCCGTGGACCCAGAGTAGGTGGACCGAGCGACAGTGCAGAGCAGGTGGACACGGTCCATCATAGACCCTGCTGTGGTCTATGGACCAGAAGCTAACGGTCCACCATGGACCCGCCCCACGCGCTGACGCCGAAGACGGAGCCCAGACCAGGCCCAGACAGTGACGTGGCGCATCCACGCATTGCCACGTGGCGGGCCGGCCCGGCCCAGTCCAGGCCCATCGGCCCAATACCGGCCCATTTACGGCCCATTACCGGCCCATTGGGCCGTTGACCCGGTCAACGCTGACGTCAGCGATGACGTCACCTGGCCCCCCCCTGTCAGTGCCACGTCATCGCCACGTCAGCAGACATGCCAACTCAGCCGCCCTCTCTGCGACACGTGGCGGGCCCTGTGATGCCACGTGTCAGCCCCACATTAATTCAGCTATTTATTATTTTCAGAAAATAATATAAACTTCAAAAATTCATAACTTATTCATACGAGCTCCGAAAAATATGATCTTTATATGGAAATTCATCAAAAATCGAGCCTTACGCAATGACACTATGTTTGAGTGCATTTGGTTCTTCTATATTTGATTTGCTTCTTTGTGGCTTCTATAGGAGTCGCTAACGCGGCTATTACGTTTCGGTTTCAGAGTCGAATCGGGAGAGGAACGATCTGAGGATGGAGACTACGAACTCGAGGGAGTGAACCTGCTGAACGACTATGGAGGACTTGTACCACTACGATCAGATTCGTACCACTACTTCCTCGACATCGCAGGTGTCATGGCAGCACCTTTATTTAGAGAATCCTATTAGACATTGCATGTTTAGATTTGCTAACGCTTTATATTTACTCCTTTGCTAGTATATGATGCATGCTATTGCTTGAGCTATATTTACCTTGTTCGAAACCCTTTTACCATGTTACCCAGCCTTGCGCTCGCACTTATATATTACCGCCCTTCTGCGTGCTTGCATATATCATCACCATACTTATTATAACTCCACTTCGCATTGTATATGAGGTGCGGGTGGTGAACCCTTGGGAATGGTTTGGCTTGGGATGCCGGACTTGTGGTTATGGTGATGAGCGGTGTGCTGCGTGAGTCTTGGGTGTGTGGTGAGGGTTGAGTCGCAGGGATTACGACGAGCTTAGAGCGAGTCTTCCCGGGGGGACACGGCCTGGGTGCTCCGCTTTATGAGAGTACCTGTGGCGGGTACATGTGAGGACTGAGGAGTCCCATTGTGCGAACCTCTAGGAGGTGGAGCCTTGGGAGTGGGGTGCTGTGGCGGCACGTTAAAGATTAGCCCATACAGGGGAGACATCGCTGTCTGGCCAACACCTAAGGACTTGAGGGCTCGTGACCGGATCATTGGACACTTGCTTTCCACTCGCTCTCTAATGGGGGGGAGACGGTCTAACCATCTGGTAGAACGAACGCCATTACTGCTGGGTGTAAGCGGATTTGTGTCGGGAGGTACGGGCCGAGAGTGCTCACACCCTCCTTAACCAACATAGTGACCCCTTGGCCTGGTACTATGTCTCACGCTCGGCGGCGGGTCGAGAGGCGGGATGGTATTCGCTCTGGGCTTATGGCGATCGATATCCGCCTAGGTGGGCACACCTATGATGGCTATCTTGTGGAATAGTGAAACCTCTCGCAAAGTGTATGGTTGATCGATCGATACATATGCCGACTGGTCGGCTATGGACCCGCCCCGTGTGATGCTTGCTTGTCTAGGAGAGGAGTCTTACGCCTTCCTTGGGATTGGGTAAGTTACATCCGACCGTGAGCCCGGGAGGCATGGGTCGTTGAGGCCCGACGAGAGGGAGTCGTCTTGCTGACCACGTGAAGCGTGGTGGGGTATGGTGTGTGGTGTGTGGGGTGTGGTGATGTGTGGATGGGATGGTGGATGGATGTGTGTGTGGGATTTGGGAATGTGTTAAACTTGACTATTATATATATTTATTATTACTACTTGTGGCTACTTCGCATGCGCTAGGATGCAAACCATAGCTAAATATAGGATCGCCAGATCCCTTTATTTTCTCTTTTCCACTAAACCTCATTCGGTGCTGACCATGGCCTGCACACATCTGGCGGTGTGTAGATTTTCTGTGATGATAGGGTTGAAAGGACTAGATGGTCTCGTCCCTATGCTCAAGTTGGAGATCGAAGCTGCTTCCGCATATTTTACTTCCGCCTTCACAAGTTGTTCTGGATGTGTTGTTTCAGCCCCTTAGGGTCGTACCCCCTAATGGACCGAGACAGGAAACACTGAAAACACAGAACCCCAAAAATGAAATGAACAACACGAACCTTGTATTCCTTGTCCTCCGGCTAAAACGCACGGAGTCCAGAAGTCCCTTACAACGTCCCCAGAAGGGAGTATTTATAGGAAGTTGTATTGCGTTTTGTACAAGAATGCCCCTGGCAACCCTAATTTCAACGTACGGGAATGACCGACAAAGGGCAGACAAGTAAATGGCCCGAGGGCCCACTCTTGCCGGCTAACCACCGACCAGCGCGCATCCGGATTCTTCTTCCAGCCGGGGCGCCGAATGCCTCCGGGCTTGCGCCGAATGCGCGCCCGCCCGCTCTATCGGGGTTTCCGCCAGACGCCCGGTGCTGCTGCCGAATGCGCGCCTTCCCGCGCTATCGTGGTTTTCGCCCTGGAGCCTGACGTCGATGCCGAATGCGCGCCCGCCGGCGCTATCGAGGTCTCCGTCCTGGCGCCTGACGTCGGTGCCGAATGCGCGCCTTCCCGCGCTATCATGGTTTTCATCCTGGCGCCAGGCGTCGTTGCCGAATGCGCGCCTCCCCGCGCTATCGGGGTTTCCGCCTGGCGCCTGGTGCTCGCCACGAATGCGCGCCTGCCCGCGCTTTCGGCCATGCCTGCATGCGTCAAACACAAGAGGCGCACATAACCAGAGGGGACGGGGTGGCCCATTCCACTCCTGCCCCCAACAGTAGCTCTCCGGTCTTGCCCGGAAGGGCGGTCCCTTCCGGGCAAGGCCGACAATATCTCGCTGCGCCGAATGTGACCGCACCGAATGTGCCAGCGCCGCCCCCAGGATGAGGAGACGTTAACTCGTTTTTTTTCCTCGATTCGCGTGAAGCGACGCGTCGGCTCCCCCCACGGTCGCCCTTGCCTATAAAAGGCGTAGACGCGGGGGGCGAGCACTTAGCTCCTACGCGCTGCCTCGACGCATTCGAGGTTCTCTTCCGGTCTCCGCATCCGGAATTTTCCTTCTCATTCGGTAAGGCGTTTACGCTTTCGTTACTTTTGCGTTGATTAGGCTTTCGGGTATGGGTTTGGAGGATTTAGGTAAGATACGAATGTTACTATCGGCCCTATTGAACGCAATTTTGTTTTTCTTCATAGCTCGGAAGCCTGGGCACCTGTTGGAGCGATCGCCTATGTCCGAAAGCTCCTCGTCTAGGGATTCGGCCGAACAGCCCACGACACCACATCCGGCTCTCCGCTTTTTGCGCTGAACCGCGCCAGGCTTAGCCAATCCGGTTCGAAAAACATGCCGCGGAATTCCGGGGCCGGCTTGGGAGAGCCCGAGATAGTTGAACCTATTCGCGCCATAGCACCCACGATGGCGGCACCCGTGGTTGATTTGTCTGAAGAAACTATTAGCGGCCAAGGGAGCGCTGGGTGGCGGGTGAAGAATATGCCGAATCTGCGGAATATGATGGGGGCGAGAAAGGAGCGCACGTCTCATTGGACCGGATGGGGGTGAAGGCATCGAATACGGCCCGACCCGTAGAAGCCGCCGGGTCAGAATCGAGGGGCACACCGGTATCATATGCCGATCTAAAGTTGACGAGGAGCGACTTAACTCATACCAACGCAGCGGCCTTCTGAGCGCATTTGATCGCGAAAGGAGCCGAGCTCCGGGGGATGAGGTTACCCCGAAACCGAGACTGAATGAGGCTGTTGTGTTCCGCGACTTCTTCATCGCCGGGTTGAGGTTTCCCTTGGTTCCGTTTTTTGGAGCCGTTCTGCAAAAATACCACCTGCAGATCCATCATCTCACCCCGAATGCGATCACCCGGCTCAGCATATACGCCATGGCTACGAAGATGATGGGCCACGAGCCAAGTGTTGCCCATTTTGTGAAGCTCCATTGCACCCACTTCCACTCGAAAGTGGGGAAGGTTGATGGACGGCCCAATATTCGCACCGAATATGGGTCTTACAACTTCGTGCCGGCTCCGGGCGGGAACGGAACTCGCTTGGTGCCCACCTTTAAAGAAAAAAGGGAAGATTGGAACAAGTATTGGTTTTACATTCGGGTTGCCTCGGATGAAGAGATGGAAGCCGCCCAGAGAGTAAGGCGCCGCCGGGCAAACCCCTTGGTGTCTTTGATGGCCGTGATGATTGGCGAGAAACATCCGCCTCACGACCCTTTCGGTCCGGCAGATCACGCTGTCGTGGAAGCGTATTCTCGACCGCCGGCCGGCCCGGGCTAGCCGTGACTTGCGAAGAAATGATAGCTATTGACGAATGGCCCCTATGTGAAACTGTGAAGTTCGAGCCTATTCGGGACATCAATGGCTATCGGGGTCCCGATTTCCTTCTCGAGCGCCCGGATCACTTTGACTCGAGCCCATTTGCGTACTTGGCCGCTACTGGAGAAGAAGGTCTGTCCGGTTGTGCGGGTATGGAGAAAGGGAGCACAAGAAGAAAATGCTTCGACTTGGAAATTCTCCTAGGAAAAACCGTGCTCTGGACTGCATGGGTATCCCCTATTCGGAAAGGCCACCCCCAGCTCCGAAGGCGCCCAAGGCCCAAAGTAGCGATGATGTCAACGAGCCGGAGGGTGGCGTACCGAGCGGACCAGAATCGGGAGCGCCCAAGTCGGCCCCCGCTCGGCACCCTGGTCCTTCTGCGCCGACTCGGGCTGCCAGCACTGTTGCCGCCGAGAAGCGAAAGCGCGCGAGGCAAAGCCTGGAACGCCCGGAGCCGGAGGCTCGCGATGTTCAGGTATGCCGCGAAATGGCCGGACGATTGTGGACTAAACCTCTGAAACGCAGCGCTAAATTCTCATTGGACTTCCTGGGGGTCCCGGAACCTTTGCATGCCGAAATGGTAGAGCAAGATACGCATTGCGCATTAGGGCGTAGCCGATGATGTCTCGGGCGACATGGACTAATGTGACAGTTTCATCCTTATGTTTTGCAGGACGATAGCGGCGGTTCTAGCTCGATGGCCGGAACACGCAAGAAAATTTCTGACCCGTTCCGCTTACCTCCGAAAGCGCACCCAACGCTGAGCTCCCTGGGCGTCAGCTTAAAAAGGCTACTATCTTCGCGCGCCTGGTGGCTAGAGTTGGCGACGAGGTGGTGGTGCCCGCCATCGGGGAGGATACCACGGTGTTCGACTTCGCCAGGTTCCTCCGGACCGGGCTCGCCGCCTTGGAGGGCCAAATGGAGCTCGGACGCCGCTGGGCTGCCCTTGAAACCACCCGTGCGCTGTGCAAGGCGCTGAAGGACGCGGCCGTCCACACGCGGCGCGCTTCGCTCCGATGACGTGGACCGCTTCGGGTCCCGGATAGGGACGCGCACGAGGCCGCCGTGAAGTTCTTCGCCGGCCTTCGGAGCCGTGGCGGTCGCAATCTCGGCCTTGCCGCGAGCGGCACCGAGCGTGGCGGAGGTAAAGCTGCCGAATGGCGCTTGTCGTTTATGATGGGTCTGGTTAGGAATCTTTTAGCCAACTTGATCACTTTCGTGTTTCTTTCTTTTAGGGAGATGAGGCGGAAGAGGCCATTATCCGTGACCGGGTTATGGCCTACATTCGGGATAGGGACGAGCGCGAGGCGGCCGCGGCGGGCAACACGCCGTCTTCCAACACGCTGCGGTCCCCGGAGACGTCTCTTGCACCCGAAGGTGCCGCACAGGGCGATCATTCGGGTGCCGTCAACCCCTCCGCGGTCCACCGAAGCTGGCGCGCCCAGTCCTCAATCTCCTGCAGACGAAACTGCGGCCAACTCTTGATCTATCCGTCTTTTCTTTGTAAAACTTAGCTTTGTCGTATTTGGCCCTGCGTGGCCGTGTTTGTGGCCCTACGTGGCCGGGGTTCGGGGAACCCTAGAACTGTTTGAACATATTTTGTGGCACCAGCACCGAATGCGGTCGTAATTTGACTATCTGGTCGTTTTCCTGCGCGATTATGCTACCACTTTCGTTTCAGCGACGCATTCGGAGGCCCGCCTAGTTACGGAGACTCAGAACACCGAATCCGCGAATACAGTCTAAAATAATTTTTTGTTGAGCGCACCACCGTTGTGTGAAGCTTTAGAGCGCCGCATCCCCCTTAGTTTAAGCGGTGGTGGGCGCATTCGGGAAAATTCCTCATTAAGCCCTCCGGCGTTTTGTGGAGCCTTAGAGCGCCCCCCCCTGAATTTAAGCGGTGGAGGGCACATTCGGGAAAAAATTCTTCGATAAGCCCTCCAGCGGTGTGTGGAGTCTTAGAGCGCCGCCCCCCCCCCGAATTTAAACGGTGGAGGGCGCATTCGGGAAAATTTCTCGCTAAGCCCTCCGGCGTTGTGTGGAGTCTTAGAGCGCCGCCCCGAATTTAAATGGTGGAGGGCGCATTCGTGAATTTTTTGAGTTAAGCCCTCCGGCGTTGCATGGAGTCTTTGAGCGCCGCCCCCCCTCCCCCGAATTTAAGCGGTGGAGGGCACATTTGGGAAAAAATTCTCGCTAAGCCCTCCCGGCGGTGTGTGGAGTCTTAGAGCGCCCCCCGAATTTAAACGGTGGAGGGTGCATTCGGGAAAATTTCTCACTAAGCCCTCCGGCGTTGTGTGGAGTCTTAGAGCGCCCCCCCGAATTTAAACGGTGGAGGCGCATTCATGAATTTTTTGAGTTAAGCCCTCCGGTGTTTGTTTTCACATAGAGTTTGTCATGGTTGTTACAAAGTGCATATGCGCTCTGCACAGCCACTGAATGGAACTCTGTATGGCCCTATTGGCTGAAACCGGTTGAGTCCTATCTCGAAGTGGTAAAACTCGGCTTCCAAACCCCGGAAGGGCGCCCCTGTGCCCTTTCTCGTTAATGGGCGGGTAGAGCACTAGACCCCATCCGTTGACTAGATCCCAGGCCTTATGTTTGCCCCACACTTTCTGTGGGCCGGGTTCCCGAATATCGACTAGTCGCCGTGCAGGAGCTGGAACTTCCAGTCATTCTTGGGAATAGGGAGGCGCGCGATTCTGCGCATCTCTGCTATTGCGCGCTTGCTGCTTTTGCTTAGGCAGTCGAGATGAGCCTGGCTGCGCCTATCTCCTTGGTGCTCACAACTGAAATGGGAGGACTAGTACTGACTCCCCTCCTGACTCCTCCCGAGTTGAGCCTGGCTGCGCCTATTTGCTCAACGCTCACAACTGAAACGGGAGGACGAGTGCTGGCTCCTTTCCTGACTCCTCTCATTCCTACTAACCTTAGTTTTGGAGCGGGATGAGTTAGTTTTGACCGACATGGCTTTGCATTATGGGGATGTTGTGCATATATAATACTGCTTGGATCATAATGCCGTGACACACCTTTTTATGTTATAATGCCGCCGTACATTTGTTAGGTGAGTCATAAATTTTACCCGTCTTAGAGGCTGAGTGGCTAGATTATATAATCTGGTCCAAGCTTACCCTATTTTTATCATGGCTGCAAAGACCTTGATTTTTGTTTTACCAACTACTTACCCCGTTTGTGTCGTCTTTGGAATGGGAGGTTTTGGGATGTGCGGTGTCATCGGACCAAATGCCGCATTCGCTACCCAAATCCTCACTAACCGCATTGGGTGTAGGCTTTCGGCCCTTTTGCCTGCTGTGTATGCCGTATTCGGGTGGAGCACGCTCGATAATGGTGCAGAACAGCGCTCCTTTCGAGAGTCCGAGGGACCCTAATCGCGCACATTCTCGAGGCATTGCTCTATATAGAGGGTGTGTTGTTCTTGATTGTGATATTAAACACCACAAGCACCTTCGATGTAATTATACCGCGAATATGATGAATAAGAAGTTTGATCTTGCGGATGAAAATTGCTTGTTTGTAACTTTGCATTATCATTACCTTCGGGTCTTTATCCCCGAGGCTCGTTTCACCTGAGGCGTTGTTTGCACGCATTCGGCTTCTTGCCAATTTCGCGATACTTCGGCGTTTTTCCGAGTTCGCTGCAGCGTTTTGTTTCACGCATTTGGGTTGTTTGGTGCATTCGTGATGCTTCAGCGTTTTGCTGAGTTTACTAGCCGTTTTTGGCTTTTGGTTGCTTGCAACCTGACAAAGACTTCTCCGAATAGGGTCAGTGACACATATGGCACTGTCTTTTTCGGATCGGAGAAAACGTTACGCACCCACACTTTAGGGGAAACGTGAATTGAAAAGTATTAAACAGGGGTACATAGGGACGCCTCATTAAAAAACCTCACACCTCCGAAAAGGCTTCCCCGTGAGGAAAAAGAGCGCGCCCCGAATTGTGTTCCCGTGAATTAAGAAAAGAAAATTACAACCCCGTGGGGCAATTTCATGGGTAAAAACGGCGTAGGTTGTCGGCGTTCCGGGTGTGGGGCCGGACTCTGCGCCGTCCTCCTTCACCAGCGTGTAGACTCCTTCTTTTACCATTCTCGCGACGACGTACGGCCCGTACCACGGCGATTGCGGTTGCCTTGCTTGTCGGGTTGCCGAATAAGGACCATATCTCCCGGGTTGATGACTGCCTCAACACTTTTTTATCTCTCCAAGTCTTTGTTTCCCGATGGTATCTCGTCGAGGTTTTCCGCCGCCCGTAGCCTTAGTGAGTCACCGTTTCGAGCCGAGTGTATCGTTGTTCAGGGTAGTGGCCATGATCTCGGTTCGAAAGGATCCCAGTAGAACCTCTTCCGGGTAATGGCTTCTTCCCCGAAGAGAAGTCTGAAAGGCGTGAAACCGGTTGCGCGCGACTTGGATATATTGTGCCCCCAAACCGTAGCTATTAACTCCTGAGCCCATCTACCTTTCTTCTCGGTGTTTTCGAGGGTCTTTGATATGGTAGTGAATATGTCACCGTTGACCCGTTCCACCGCGCCATTCGATTCTCGGGTGATTTATGAAGCAAACGTCGCTTTGATCCCCGTGTCTTCACGAAAGTTCGAACTTGGTGCTTGTCAAACCGCTTCCGTTGTCCACCGTTATGTAGGATGGAACCCCGAATCTGCATGATTCTCGCCACACAAAGTTAACTAAGGTGCCGATGATATTGTCGCCAACGCCTTAGCTTCAACCCATTTGGTGAAGTATTCCGGTGCCACTGCGGTGAATTTCAGATTTCCGGCGCCGGCGAGAGCGGTCCGACTATGTCGATGCCCCATCTCTCGTAGCGGCCAAGTTGGACATATCGGGGAGGTTAGATTTCTTTGGGGCCCTCTAGTATTTTGCGAACTTACGGCAGCCCCGCACGATTTCACCGGTCCGCTTGGCATCCTCGATAGCGGTTGGCCAATAAAAGCCTTGTCTCATTGCTCTGTGAGCGATTTCATGAGGACCTCCGTGGGCCCCGCAAGTTCCCGAATGTATATCGTGCAAAAGCCGGACCCCTCGTTCCGGCCGATGCACTTCGAAGTGGCGCTACAACTCCCTCCTTGTACGATTCTCTCCGATTATGGAGTATTGCTTGGTTCTGACTCCATCCTTTGTTGTTGCTTCTGTCTCCGGGCTCATAAGTTCCGAAAATGAATGCCCATATCGGTGCTCTCCGGTCGTCACTCGCGATAGCGTGAATTACTGCCGGTCGCTCCTCCTCCATCTCGCACCGCGCGGCCGTCAAGACTTGGTAGAAAACATCGGCGGGCAAGGGAGTGTTCGGGCTGCGGCTTTTTGCCGGCGCATCTGCCTCGTGTTGTCCGCCCTTGGAATGTATTGCGAGTGAAACCAAGGAAATATTTCTCCATTCGCCGAACGGCTTCCGGATACCTGGCCGAGCCGGTTCCTTTCTTGTGTATTCCTTCCGGATGTGCCCCACAATTACTTGCGAATCGGACTTGATGACGCATCATGGATTCCTAGCGCTCGGAGTTTCCCGAGACCCAGCCAGACCGCCTCGTATTCGGGCCGTGTTGTTGGTGGTGCGATCATCAGTAACCTTGCGGCGTATCGCGGCTTTGGGCCGGTTGGAGGTGTCAATACCGCGGATATGCTGCTCCCGGTGAGCACCACGCTCCATCCGTGTGCACTTGTCCATTCCCGGTTCCTCAAAGCTGAGAGTAGTGTTATCCCCACAAGGGGTCCAATCTGCGATGAAGTCCGCTATGACCTGCGATTTGATGGCCGACCTGTGCTCGAAGTCAATGACATATTCATTCAGCTCAGCCGCCCACTTGCCTATCCGCCCTACCGCCTCTGCGTTTCTGAACAGGGCATCTAGGGGCTGAGCAGACAAGACCCGAATGTGGTGAGCCTGAAAATAGTGCTTGAGCTTCCGCGACGCCATGACCACCGCATATGCGATTTTTCTCCAGCTCGGAATAGTTTGCCTTCGCTGATGTCAACGCTTCTGATACAAAGTAGATTGGGAACTGCTGTAACTTCCCCTCGTTCTCTTTTCTTCCACCAGGACCACGCTCACAGCGGCGTGGGATGCTGCTACATATAGTAACAAGATCGCATCTGGTGATGGGCTTGATAATGTTGTGGCCTTTGACAGGTAAGCTTTTAGGTCATCGAATGCTCGCTGCTGATCCGGGCCCCATCCGAAACCTTCTGAATTTTTTAGGATGCGGAAAAATGGAAGTCCCCGTTCCGCGCTTCTGGATATGAACCTCCCTAGAGCGGCGATCCCGCCCGGTGAGCTTCGCACCTTTGCTTCTTAGTCTCGGGTGGTCTCATGTTTACAATAGCGGCAATCTTGTCCGGGTTAGCTTCTATGCCTCTGGCCGATACCAGACATCCCAACATCTTGCCCTTGCTAACCCCGAATATGCATTTTTCCGGGTTTAGCTTCAGGCCGCTTGCTCGAAGGTTCAAAAAAGTTTCCTTTAGATCCTCGATGTGTGTGCTTTTTTTTATCGCTCTTTACCACTATATCGTCCACGTATGCGACTAGATTTTTCCTCTTTTTCTGCTCCCTAAAGACCTCGTCTGTCATTCGGGAGAAAGTAGGGCCCGGCGTTGCGCGGTCCCTCGGGCATGCGCTTGTAGCAAAAGGTCCCCCGGGAGTGATAAAACTTGTTTTCTCTTGATCCTCTTCATTCAGCCATATCGATGGTACCCCGAGAAACAATCCAAGAAACTTAACGGCTCGCAACCCGACGCGATATCGACCCGGCTTGTCGATCCGCGGTAGTGGGTATGGGTCTTTAGGGCAATGTTTGTTTAGATCTGTGAAATCCACGCACATGCGCCATTTGCCGCTTTTCTTCTTGACCATTACCACATTGGCTAGCCATTCCGGATACTTGCACTTTGATCACGTACGCGTCCAAAAGCCTTTGCACTTACTCAAGGCCGCCGCGTCTGCTCTTTTGGATGACATCTTCCTCAACTTTTGCTTCCTTGGCTTTGCTGTTTTGCTAACGTTGAGATTGTGCTGTGCCAATTCCCTGTCAACCCCCTTGAGGTCTTTAGTGGTCCACGCGAATACGTCCTTGTTCTCAGCCAGAAATGCTAGCAGCTCCGAAGCGTCCTGTTCCGACAGACTTGCCCCGATATGTACACACTGATCCGGGCGGTTCGCCGATAAAGGCACTCTTCTCGTGCCCTCGTCTGGCTCTGCTCTCCGCTCTTTCCGCTCTGCGGCTTCATTAGCATCCTCTTTCCTTGCAGGCTTTTTTACTTCGTGCACCATGCTGTATCCCGGTATAGGTTTGCCATCTATCTTTCTGGCTGCGATTTGATCACCATGCACCGTGATTACCCCGAAAGGGGAGGGCAGCTTCATGCACAGGTAGCTCTGCTTGATTATGATGTCAAACTTGTTTATGATTCCTCTTCCAAAGATTGCCGTATATGGGTATTCCATTTGTACCACATCGAATGATATCTCTTCCGCCCGCACTTTCTCTCCTTCGCTAAACGCTACCGTGAGTGTCTTCTTCCCAAGTGCATCTATTTTCTTTCCACCAAAACCGAATAGGGCATTGCCCGCCTGATCAAGCGATCGCCTGTCGAGTTTCATGCTGTCGTACGCTTTGGTGAACAAGATGTCCGCCGAACTCCCGTTGTCAATCAGAATGTTGTGCAAGGTGTACCCGGCTACGAAAGCGGTTGCAATGAAAGCGTCGTAGTGCGGGTAATCCCGGACCTGATTATCTTCTTCAGTGAAGGTAATGGGCTGAAGCTTCCACGCGGCCCGATTTGTCGGATTGGCTGATGATACTGCCAACACGCGCCTCTGATATTCTCTTCGCGTTCTCTTGCTATCGTGCTCTATATTGGAACCTCCAATGATGGCGTATATGTGTCCGTTGGATGGCATCACATTCGCGGGTGCTACAGTGTGTACAATCTGCAACTCCTTGGAAGTTTCTTGCTTTGCTGCCTGTTGCTGCTGCTGTCTATTCTCGGTAGGCGCTGAGGAAGAAGCCACGGCCGATCGGCATCGGATGCGCAATCATCGGCCGCTTGGTATTGTTGGTACTTGCATGCTTGGCGACCCCCCAATGTGCATGAACATGTGGGGCGAGGTACGGATTCCCCGGCCGCCCGGGACGGAAAGCGGCCATTTGATGGGGGAAAGCGTAGTGTTGTGACGGTGCCGTGTGAAATACGTGCTTTGTGGGTTCGGATTTCCCTACAGCGTCGTCTCTTTCCTTCTGCTCTTTGGCCTGCTGCGTGTATTTGCAGTCTCTGGTGAAATGGCCTTTGTTTTCGCCGCATACACAACAATACGGCGTCTTCGGGCGCCACCGTTGCGCCCCTCGTCCGCGTCCGCCTCTGCTTTCCCCGACCTCCCCGATCTGCCGACCTCCACCTCGGTTTTTCATGAGACCGGCCGTCGTCTTTGCCGGGGTGCCCGGTTGGGCGACTCTTCCGGAGGTTGTTGACGTAGCTTTGATTGTTTCCCCACCTCTGCTGATTCTGCTGGTTCTGCTTCGGGGTGTTTTGCTTGAGGCTGTTCCTAGAGACCTTGCGCTTCTGCAAGTCTTCTTCTGATATGGCGAGCTTTCGCATTTCATCAAACAACTGTTTCACAGTTTTGGGTACCTCCCTGGTTAACACTTCTGCGCACGGCCCAATCTTGAGGCCTCTGATGGCCGATGCAATGACCGTTTCGTCGGACACATTCGGTACTTGTGCCCGCGTTTGGATGATGCATTCCAGGTACTTAGCCATTGGCTCATCGTCCGGTTGATGCAAAGTGAGCAAGTCCATAATGGTTTTCTTGTCGGCCTGAAGGCGCTGAAACGTTGCCAACAGCTCCTCTTTCGCCTGTTTCCATGACCGGATGGATAAGGGACGCAACGACATGAACCAGTCGTGTGCCACATCTTGCATGGCCGAATCAAAGTTTTGGCCAACAAGGCTTCGTTGCCACTGCGAATATATTGCAGCCTCATAGCTTGATATGAACCTTCTTGGATTAGATTTGCCATTGAAATGCGGGATCTTAGGCTTGTATCCGGGTGGCCATGGGTATTTCTGCAGTGCAGGGACAACGGGGATGCCATGTCAACCGAGTCCGATACCCCTTGCCCGGGCCGATCCCAAGTACGACTTCACTTTCGGTTTCGGCCCTTGCGCCGAGTGCCCGAATCTCCCGCCGTAACCTTTACGCCTCCCCGGCGCTTGGTCGACCACCACTTGAGTTGCCGATATTCTCGTTTCTTGCTTCAATGTCTTCCCGTAGCCGATCCCGATACGCTTTTAGTTCTTCAATTCTTGAAGTGTGCTCATCCAAAGATCTTTAGGAGCTTGGAATTCGTAGCATCAACTCGTCCATCACATTCGGGGCTTCAGGAGCTCCGGTTCGACCTCGCGTCATCCGCAGCCACTTCGGCCGGCGATAACCCCTCTCGCCGGTTGATCCCGCAATCCGGCGACTGACCCGATTACGTTGTCCTCGATAGCTAGATCCGCTTGCTGAAGAGCCGGAATCGGCGGAGGAACCGCCGATCCCGATGCGGTGAGCTCAGTGTGTGGCGGATCCGAGCCGTTTGCAGTTGAAGGAACAATCTCTTCCACGGATGGCATTGGCTTTCCGCGATTTGAACCACTAGCTTTTCCCTTTGGTGGCATGACAAGTCCGTGCGCCAACCACGGTGGGCGCCAATGTTGTTTCAGCCCCTTAGGGTCGTACCCCCTAATGGACCGAGACAGGAAACGCTGAAAACACAGAACCCCAAAAACGAAATGAACAACACGAACCTTGTATTCCTTGTCCTCCGGCTAAAACGCACGGAGTCCAGAAGTCCCTTACAACGTCCCCAGAAGGGAGTATTTATAGGAAGTCGTATTGCGTTTTGTACAAGAATGCCCCTGGCAACCCTAATTTCAACGTACGGGAATGACCGACAAAGGGCAGACAAGTAAATGGCCCGAGGGCCCACTCTTGCCGGCTAACCACCGACCAGCGCGCATCCGGATTCTTCTTCCAGCCGGGGCGCCGAATGCGTCCGGGCTTGTGCCGAATGCGCGCCCGCCCGCTCTATTGGGGTTTCCGCCAGACGCCCGGTGCTGCCGCCGAACGCGCGCCCGCCCGCTCTATCGGGGTTTCCGCCAGACGCCCGGTGCTGCTGCCGAATGCGCGCCTTCCCGCGCTATCGTGGTTTTCGCCACGGGCCCGGCGTCGATCTTGAATGCGCGCCGCCGGCGCTATCGAGGTCTCCGTCCTGGCGCCTGACGTCGGTGCCGAATGCGCGCCTTCCCGCGCTATCATGGTTTTCATCCTGGCGCCAGGCATCGTTGCCGAATGCGCGCCTCCCCGCGCTATCGGGGTTTCCGCCTGGCGCCTGGTGCTCGCCACGAATGCGCGCCTGCCCGCGCTTTCGGCCATGCCTGCATGCATCAAACACAAGAGGCGCACATAACCAGAGGGGACGGGGTGGCCCATTCCACTCCTGCCCCCAACAGGATGTTAGATATACTCTGATTACGCCTTGTGGCGTTGTAATTATTATTGTAAACCCTTCTAAATGTACTCTGTATCCCCAGAATTCGATGTATGGAAATGATTATCAACTGTTGTATATCATTCTGTGGATTTTCCCTTCGCGGAAAATTGAGGATGTTTCAGTTTTTGACATCAGGCTCACTCCTACGGCGGGATCATAAACAGAATCTACATTGGTCGTACTTATAATGCAAGGAATGGATGTGAAATAGGAGAGGAGTTTAATGACATCGGATGATGCCTCGATCTCCTGCAACCATTCGTTGCTCATAATGGATGTGAGCTCCTGAGCGGTTGCCTTGAGGTAACATGCCTCAAGGCGAGTTGGAATGTGGCTATTGGGAGCTCTGCGTGCTGTAGATCTCTTTTGCACGGGATGATTCGAGACATTGCCGAAATCGGCAAAAAGGTCAGTCTCGACATTGAGAGGATAATCCAAAGGATGAATTACTTCTTCCTTTTGGAGGGGTTTGTGATTGTGGTTCAGGATCGATATCTAGAGAGGTGGACGGTGGAGTTTCAGCTATCGTGGGTTCGTCTTTGGGACTTTGGTCTTCCTTAAGAGCTTCATTGTAGTCATCTGTGTAGGGGCATTCTCGAGAATGGTCGCGAGAATATCCTTACCTTCACAAATGGGTAAATGAAGGAATGCTCCCTTAGAGGCTAGATGAAGGAATTGTGCGGAGGTTCGGCTAAGACCGAGATGGAAGTGTTGCATGAGTGTTGGCTCGGTTATAGCTAAATCTAGGCTAGAGGATGCTAAGTTCGTAAGACGTGCCCAGGCCACACCTAGAGACTAAGTTTAGGACCTCTCTATGGAGATGAGCTACGTGGGAGATGGGAAAGTAGGTTAAATAGAATTTTGCTTGTAGTTTCTCCCATTCTCCTTTCATAATACCTACGTAGCGAGTATACCATCATCTGGCTTTTCCCGTCAAAGAGAACGGAAATAGCTTCCGCTTAAGTGTTACTCGCCTTATCCCTTGAATGTGAATGCACGAACAGAGTTGTTCGAAATTGTTGACAGTAGATATTGCATGTTTTTAACCCATTACAACTGTCAACAAAGTGTTCTTTCTAGAAGGAACCCACCAAACAAGTAGTGACATAGGTACAAATAACTTGGTTCCACATGTACATGTCAGTATTTGGGTGCAGCACTCAGAACAGGTACTTTCCAGTGTCCGAAAGCTCCAAATGAAGATAGAACCACCAACCAAGATGGCCAATGGACAAACCAACTTCACATTCATCAATGCCATGGCCTCTGAAGACAGTGTGCAAAAGAAGAGCACAAAGATCAGGTTGGCCGACCTGACATTTGTGGGTCCAATACCACCATTGTGCTTAGAATTGCACGGTGAAGCTACCTGCAAAAGATGGCCCCTTTGATTCCACCAAAGGTAGGTCGACCGACCAACCATTTGGACCATCTCGGACACTACCAGAACACCAGAACCATCCCAATACAGTCCCAAGCAAGTGCCACCTTTGAATCACAAGTGTTCTTCCTCGCAAAGACCAATATCGTAGCACATGGATCCATAGGACCACATGGAAGCAACCAAGAGTCCAAACGAGCTCAAATCTGGGAGACACACTCTATGACATGTGGGGACAACAGTGGAGCAAGGCTGGTGGGCCCACGTGACAGAAGTCAGGTCGGCCGACCGGACTTTGGTGGGATTCCACCTTGCCAAGCATCCCACCGACCTCAGATCTTCTAGAAGGTTGGTGGGGCCCACCTGGCAGTCAAACCCAGGTCAGCCGACCTGGGGTGTGGGCCCACCAAAGGTCAGTTGGCCTCCCACCGACTTCCTGCATGGCCTCCACGTGTCCCTTGCTCACAAGCATCCATTTGAAGTCGGTTTGATCCAAGGGCAAGGAGGCAACGTCACGCGGATCGATGATGTGGCGGTGGAGTAGCCCCTACTCCACCTCCCACTATAAATACCCCCTCACTCCCTCTCATTCAGGACACCACAAGGAGGAGCTCTCCACTCTCTCTCAAGATGTAGCGCTAGCAGTAGTGTTAGGAGATAGAGTGAGTCTCTGGTCTTCCAGGAAGTCTGGTATGGTTCTAGTCTTCCTTCTCTCTTTGTAAGACTTGAGTTATTTATATAGTTATCTTCTCTACTTTGCCTTAGTACTTTACTTTATTGCAACATGACTTGTTATGTTGTCTTGGTTGTTAGTATAGTCATAGTTATTTGATAGCAACATAATGGTAGTGTACCTTTGCACTGGTTCACCGCCCTTAACCCGGTGCTCTAATCAGTTCTACTGGACATCGGATTAGAGTAGTGAGATATAGTGTAGACGTGGTGTCTAGACTATACGCTTGCCTGTGACTGCGGCTTGTCCGATGGCTTGTTGTGGTACATAGTAGGTGGTGACAGCCCTATCTAGGCTTTGATTCCACCATGTTCGGCCAAGTTATTAAAACGTAGGCTTTCTTGTATAGGCGGTTTAGCACCCTTCTCATCCCTTTCTGTTGCTAAGCGGTTTAGTGGCCCGAAGTGCAATTGTGTATGAACATTGACCTTGCTTGATATGACTTGACTTGCTAAGTTAGAACCACGCAAGTAGAGATAGATAATTGGAAACCTTACGCTCACTCGTTGTCCTCCTCACTCACTAACCTACTCATTTATCATTGGAACTCATCCTGTGTGTGTCGCTACACTTATCATATATATCTCTAATCCCCCACTCAAGTTTAGTAGGTATATTAGTCAGTAGATACGGGATGGCTAACTACCACTATCTTTAACCTTGCTTCCCTGTGGATAAATACGATACCTTGGAATACTCCTTGGTGAAAGCTATAGTGGTACTTCGTGCGCTTGCGAACTTAATTGCATATGCTAAGAAATACCAACAAGCTTTCTGGCACCGTTGCCGGGGACTAGACTTTCTATCTGTCTCTAGTGATTGTGCTAAGAAATGACAACAAGCTTTCTGGCACCGTTGCCGGGGAAGCAATTGGCATAAAGATTTTGGTAGTTACATTGATATCTGCTAAACTAGTTTGCCACTAGCTTTTGTGGGTAAAAAAAAACATCACGAGCCCAGGGTGCCTGATCATTCTTGAGCAATCAACCACCACCCTGTCATCGCATATATAGGTATATGTTTGTACACACTAACTCTATGCAGATGGAGAGAAGGTCATCGTCAGGAGTAAATAAGATCATCATATGGGATGGAGCGACTACATCATTCACAATTCAATCACAAATTGTGAGTGATGAATCAATCAAGGTATGAGAGAACCAACAAAAAAACATTTTTTTATTCATTCAAAAATTTAGTTTCATCACTGCATGTTTACTTAATGCTTCTTAAATCTAGTGCTTTCTTTGGGTGGCTCCTAGTCTTTGAGTTGTTTTCGGGCGCCATGCCTAGTCTAGGTAGACAACAATTTTATTGTTGTCTATCTATTCGATGCTCCTAGTCTAGCTTAGTGGTAGGCGAATGTTAAATGGGAACATCTCGGCTCATATCTCGGCTTTCCCAGTCGGTATGATGATGACCCTTAGATGGGCCACACTACATGAAAAAGCTAAAGCCTAGATTTGCATGCATATCACTCATTTTATTTTCTTCAAAATAACCACGGCATGTTTGCTTGATTACCTTCATCCATCCCATTTGCATCGACTTGCATATATATATATATATATATAAACTTTGGTTCTCTGATTCTTCATTCAAGGCCCGTGCCTCCGTTTGAATCATCTCGGTTCATTGTTTACATGCTTCCTTCTACATTAGTACGTCTTAGTTTGGGAGTGTTGGTTATTGCAATGATCATACTTCCATAGGCTTTTAAATTAAGTATGGTGCTTAGATTAAATAGTCTACCTTAATCAAATTAAACATGGTGTCTAGTTTGATTATTGAACTGAAACTGCTTGTGTAGACGTTGGTTGTGTATATGGACTAACCCACGCAGGAAATCGACAATTTGAGTGGTTAAGTCCTTGGGATAAATTCATAACGGAGATCAGAGATGCAATCACGGTCCCCATCTCCAGGACTAATCAAAGTATTCATCGGAATGAACACGAAGGAGAGGTCCTGCTCTATGGACCTAAAACATGGAGCCCTCACTGATAAGGTATGTCAGTAGTTATCTCATATTTACTTCTTGCATTACTTTTCCCTTTTCAATAGCATGTTTACTTTCACCTCTACATTTTTTTTGACATAACACTTAGCCATAGGTAATAAAATTTTGAGAACAACTTGTAGTGTAAATTTGAGCTTGTGGACCAACCAAGGTGGGTTCGGCCGACCCCACCAATGGACCCACTGCCACTCATTTCACTCTGTCTAGGTGCTAGGATTCAAGAGCAGCATTGCTGTGCCTCTAGGGCCCACATGTAGGGGTTGGCTGATCCCATCATGGTGCCCCTGAGCAACCTGCTGTCTCCCATTTGCCACATCTAGAAGTCCTATGCATGACACACTAGCCAAAGTCTGAAAAGAGTTGGTCCCTTTGCTCATCACTCTAGCATAGGATGCTCCTCTTGCATCCTGAATGCTCTTGGGACCAAGCCACCAGCACAAACCCGCAAAGTGGACACCAAGGCATGCTTTAGTGCTCCCATGATCCATGGGAATCACTTTGAACATGTCTCCACTTTTGCCATCTATCTTTTCTCTGCTACAAAGCACTAGACAAGGGAACCTCTGGAAAATTTCAAAACTTTTGGTCCATGCCTAGACCTCTCTTTATCAGAAAATCAACACAACCTATTTAAAGTTCTGGAAGACAAGGAAGGGGGTCGGCCGACCCCCTTGGACCAACATTTGAAAACTTTTGTAAACACGACGCAAGACTCCCTGTCCATAGTTGAAAGCAACTTCAAAGTGCTCTTAGGGGGGTTTGGCCAATCCCAATCTTGGGAGATCTCCACTTGCCTGTCTCCCCCTATACTTACCTTTGCAATGTGAGCTCAGTTCCACACCCAAACCAGCAGAATCATCTTGAGCTCACATTGTCTTCTCTGGTGTTACAAGTTCTTCTCAAGCTTAGCTTAGTAGTAGCCATCAAACCAAAAACCCAAAAATATTTCCCTTTTCTCTCTTGCATAGTAGTAGTAGGAGAAGCTTGGTTTGCCTCACTTGTAGCTAGGATGAAGAAGCTCCTCATCTCCCGGCTTAAGAAAGGTAAGGGTGAGAGTTCTTCCCATAGCTCTCACCACTCTGACGAAGAAAGCCATGGGATTGAGGAGGAAGAAGAAGTGCGTCACCAACTTGTGCCATACATTCTCCATCAAGAGCAAGAGAGCCTGGGAGTGGCCTCCTATTGACCCAAAAGGAGTTGCACAACTTCTACATCCTTCGCTCAAGCAGCTTTGCCCACTCCATCATCGTCGACCCAACACCCTTGGATTAATCAGGTATGACCAATGAATTGAATACCATCTTCAATACCATTGGTTGGGGTGGATTTGGCAAATTCATGAACAAGGAATCAAATATCTTACCCATGAGTTTCTGCACCTTAAAATCAACAAACAATGGGATAACCTTTCGCATGTTCATTGACAACTATAGCTTAACTTGGAGTTGCTCAAGTACTGATTTAGGATTTGATCATAATTTTGAGCTTGGCTTAGAAGATGACACTAAAGAAATTGACAAAGCTGAACCTTGAAAAGCAGTCTTTGACTCTGATGATAGCTCATATCCTATTCCTGCCAAAATCTATAATCCAACCCTGTGCTTTATTTACTATTGGATGGTATCACTCTCTTTCCTGGCACTAGAATCACCACCATCAGCAATGATAAACTAAAACTTCTTTATGTGATGGTGTGCAAACTTCATGTTTCACCTTGAAGTTGCTAGTGTGCTTTTGGCTTAACTCTATTGGATATCAAGAACCCATTTACTTCACTTTACTTGTTACTCATATTGTTGATACAATGGGTTTGCTTGATACACACAATGTTGAGTACATAGCCAAGGAAAGAGATGTCATAAATGATCTCATGTTCATTAACATTGGTATGCTAAAAAGAGATCCAAGGGGTGGACTCAAAATGATTTATCCTGGCCATACAGTCGAAGTCCCTCTCCCTAGTCAGAAACGTCAGCTGTATGTGCTAAGAGCATCTCCAAGAGCTCCCAAAAACAACTTGCTATTCTATAATTTTTGACAAAAACACAAAAAAACTTCTCCAACAGCTTGGTAAACCAACTTGGTAAAATAGGCACTTGGGAAAAAAACCCCTCCGCGCGTAAAGATCCGCGCGGGAGGGGCGCGTATCGCCCCGCGGCCGCGCTCCTCGCGCCGCTCGCCGCTTCCGCCGGCCGCGCCGCGCGCTCCGCACCGCTCGCAGCCCGCCGCGCCGCCCGACCGCAAAGCGGCTCCGCCACGCCGCCCCGCCGCGCAGCTCCGCCGCGCTCCGCCACCGCGCAGCTCCGCTGCCCACGCCGTTGTGCCCGCAGGGACTAATCCCATGATAGATTTTCTTTTGCGGACTTTTCTAGAAAAGTACCAGACACAAAGAATTATAAATATGCCCTTGGTTGATTTTGGGAAAGTTTGTGGACTAAATTGCAAAGTGGTCATCACGGGATTTACCAAGTGGGAATAAGGAGTTGTTGGAGAGAGACCATTTTTTTACTTGGAAAACAATATACCAAGTTGCTATAACTCAAGGTTTACCAAGTGAATTTTAGGGAGCTCTTGGAGATGCTCTAAGGAATCTAACCATTAAGTGGACAAAAAAGAGTCCACCATGTTGCAGGGACGGACAGGGTGACATGAGGGATGGCTCGTGCTGCTCACATAGGGCAGGCTGGTCCCTCATAACCTGCAAGGGAAGCTGTGGAAGAAAAGGTGAGCTCCAGGGACATTGGGTCCATGGGAATGCCTCCCCATCATGAGCATACTTTAGGAGCGCGCACTCCTTGCCCATGGGGCAAGGCAAGTGCCAACCAAAGACCGAGGCGATAGAAGTGGAGGATGCACGCCGTTGGAACGCATGGTTCCAACTCTATCCGCCATCACAGTGAGCAAGAGCCAAGCTTGGGGGAGATCCTCTCCCCCACTAAGGTAAGTTTATCCAAGGTATGTCCTCTATCTTGCATTTTCTTTTATTTACTTTATTGCATTATAAATAAAATAAAGATTTGATTATAATAAAAAGGCTTAACTATCTCCCTCTGCTTCACGTGTGCTATTCTTCCTATGGAAATGATGATGAAATTGCTAGTTAATATTTCACTAGTGCTAGTTTACAACTTAGTAATTCTCTAAGCATGGATCACTTAACATTTTTAACCATCATGAACCTGAAAACTTTGTGGGTTGCAAGTGCTAGAACGAGTCTAACTTGTTGTGAGATATGAGATAGTTGAGACAAGAGCTCTATACTATTATTCTAAGCACGCATGATTGCCAGAGAATTTTTTTTGAAAATGAATAAAAACTTAATTGTTCCTCAATGGTGATGAAATTCCTACCATGGCCATATATACCTTGCATATTAAAAAAGCCTTCTACATAAGCTACTCGCTTGCATTGAGTTTGGTTAAGTCTTGTAGAACTTGTGTTAGAGGTTTGTCATGCCCCTAAGATCAAGATCCACATACCCCCAAATATGCTGCTTCTAATCCGAAAGTACGCAACCATTCATATGCTACTCCTACCCTGGGAGTACGCATCTTCATTCATACCACCATTCTTGTGCTGCTTCTACACTGGAAGTACACACCTCCATATCCACCATTTCTACCATATGGGTTGCTCCATGTTCCAATGTTAGAAATCTTCTCTCAAGTTATCAATTGTTAAGGTGAGACACACCCCAAAAAGGCTAGGCATCCACTCCATAGATAGATCCCTTCACTCTCAAAAAAAAAAGAGAGAGAGAGAGCTAGCCTTGTCTCAATAAAAATAGAGAGAGAGAGTCAAATGAAGGAGCAACCTCATCCACCATACATCCACCATCCCTCCATTACCTTACCATCCATCACATTCCATCATTCCATCCATTCCATTTCCACATCTTGATCTGGGAGTATGACAAGTCTCTTCTGTGGTCCAAGTTTCTTAACTTAACAACATATGCATTGTGAGTATGCTATTCCTTGCCATACCTATTTGAGCTCCACATAAAGCCTTATTAGAGATAGGATGTTTTGGAAAGGCAAACACATGATGTGCCTTGGTGAGGATTCATACACCACTTGAGAGACTTGAGAGAAACCATGTGAGGAGCATTAAGATTTCTTTTGAAAAACTTAGCAAAAACCTCTGGCATGAAACTTGCTAAAGAATGAGAAAAGTAGATGCTCTAGTCTAAACTGTTCTATCTTTCAACCACCCAAGACTAAGTCAATGCCATAAGCCCCATGAGTACTAAGGTAATATGGGTGTGTTTTCCTTGCTAATTTTCCATTCTAGGGGAAGAACTTTGTTGTGCACTTAGTACTATTGAGAAGTTAACTTAGTAATAACACCTGATCCACCGATGCCAAGTTTGATTGTTTGCTTGGGATGAGCAAAGGTTAAGCTTGGGGGATCTTGTTGACGAGATATTGCATGTTTTTAACCCATTACAACTGTCAACAAAGTGTTCTTTCTAGAAGGAAGCCACCTAACAAGTAGTGACATAGGTACAAATAACTTGATTCCACATGTACATGTCAGTATTTGGGTGCAGCACTCAGAACAAGTACTTTCCAGTGTCCGGAAGCTCCAAATGAAGATAGAACCACCAACCAAGATGGCCAATGGACAAACCAACTTCACATTCATCAATGCCATGGCCTCTGAAGACAATGTGCAAAAGAAGAGCACAAAGGTCAGGTCGGCCGACCTGACATTTGTGGGTCCAATACCACCATTGTGCTTAGAATTGCATGGTGAAGCTACCTGCAAAAGATGGCCCTTTGATTCCACCAAAGGTAGGTCAACCGACCAACCATTTGGACCATCTCGGACACTGCCAGAACACCAGAACCATCCCAATACAGTCCCAAGCAAGTGCCACCTTTGGATCACAAGTGTTCTTCCTCGCAAAGACTAATATCGTAGCACATGGATCCATAGGACCACATGGAAGCAACCAAGAGTCCAAACGAGCTCAAATCTGGGAGACACATTCTATGACATGTGGGGACAGTAGTGGAGCAAGGCTGGTGGGCCCACGTGACAGAAGTCAGGTTGGACGACCGGACTTTGGTGGGATTCCACCTTGCCAAGCATCCCACCGACCTCAGGATCTTCTAGAAGGTTGGTGGGGCCCACCTGGCAGTCAAACCCAGGTCGGCCGACCTGGGGTGTGGGCCCGCCAAAGGTCGGTTGGCCTCCCACCAACTTCCTGCATGGCCTCCACGTGTCCCTTGCTCACATGCGTCCATTTAAAGTCGGTTTGATCCAAGGGCAAGGAGGCAACGTCACGCGGATCGATGATGTGGCGGTGGAGTAGCCCTACTCCACCTCCCACTATAAATGCCCCCTCACTCCCTCTCATTCAGGACACCACAAGGAGGAGCTCTCCACTCTCTCTCAAGATGTAGCGCTAGCAGTAGTGTTAGGATTTAGAGTGAGTCTCTGGTCTTCAGCTCTGGTCTTCCAGGAAGTCTTGTATGGTTCTAGTCTTCCTTCTCTCTTTGTAAGACTTGAGTTATTTATATAGTTATCTTCTCTACTTTGCCTTAGTACTTTACTTTATTGCAACATGACTTGTTATGTTGTCTTGGTTGTTAGTATAGTCATAGTTATTTGATAGCAAGATAATGGTAGTGTACCTTTGCACTGGTTCACCGCCCTTAACCTGGTGCTCTAATCAGTTCCACTGGACATCGGATTAGAGTAGTGAGATATAGTGTAGACGTGGTGTCTAGACTATACACTTGCCTGTGACTACGGCTTGTCCAATGGCTTGTTGTGGTACCTAGTAGGTGGTGACAGCCCTATCTGGGCTTTGATTCCACCATGTTCGGCCAAGTTATTAAAACGTAGGCTTTCTTGTGCTAGGCGGTTTAGCACCCTTCTCATCTGTTTCTATTGCTAAGCGGTTTAGTGGCCCGAAGTGCAATTGTGTATGAACGTTGACCTTGCTTGATATGACTTGACTTGCTAAGTTAGAACCACGCAAGGAGAGATAGATAATTGGAAACCTTACACTCACTCGTTGCCCTCCTCACTCGCTAACCTACCCATTTATCATTGGAACTCATCCTGTGTGTGTCGCTACACTTATCAAATATATCTCTTATCCCCCACTCTAGTTTAGTAGGTATATTAGTCAGTAGATACGGGATGGCTAACTACCACTATCTTTAACCTTGCTTCCCTGTGGATAAATACGATACCATGGAATACTCCTTTGTGAAAGCTACAATGGTACTTCGTGCGCTTGCGAAATTAATTGCATATGCTAAGAAATACCAACAAGCTTTCTGGCGCCGTTGTCGGTGACTAGACTTTCTGTCTGTCTCTAGTGATTGCGCTAAGAAATGTCAATAGAAATCACGTAGGTGTGTATAGGGATTCTCATCTCCTTCTACCGAAAAGGGATTCTCCTAAACCATCACTATGAGACTGGGGTGAAGATCATAGCGAATGGCCAAAATGGCCTATGATGAACTAGGTGGCTCCAACTCAGCGCCCGATGGAGCACCATAATCGAAGAGGGTTGTTTGGTCCATTTAGATGTATTATAAAACTTTAATCAAACAAAGATAACTAAATGATTTTTACTCTAGTTAAAACAGCTACCGTTCCCCGGCATTGGCGCTAGAAAGCTTGTTCACACCAGAAGTGGCAAATGAGTTTACTGCAAGTGTACAGTAGTCAATGTAGCCTTCACCGGGAGTATTCCAGGTATCATATTTTCCACAGGGAACATGAAGTGATTTAACTAGGCTAGGATCGTTAGGTGGCGATCAAAGGGTTTAGGATGTAAGTATAGAGAGGTTGGTCTAGTAGAAGTAGTGTGGCTGAGATATCCTAAGTCTATTGAGGTAATTCCTTACTGGGGGCGACAGGTGAAAAAGTAGGAGACAGAACCCCTACTAAGGCGGCTACCAGTTCAGCCCAACTATTATTTGGCAACTTGCCTAGAACACATGCGAGGAACTCCAGAGTCCTAGCAAAGTCTGTCACCCTTCACTAGGTGTCTACACAGTGTGACAAGAAGTCCGCAAAGGTAAGATATCATTTAGACACCATGTCTATGCTAATCTTACTACTCGGAGCCTAGCTAAAACCCCGAGCACTCTAACTAGTAAAGTGATGCACCAAGCAAGGAAAACAATACATATAAGGTACTAAGCCAGAATATTAAAACTAGAAAGACTCGGATGTAAACTTACAAGAAGAGTCGCATCCACTGAGGCGCACCTTGGAGAAGACTCCCGACAGGCCGAGACTCCTCCTTGGAAACTCCTCACTCCCTTCCCTCTATTCTCACAACAAAACTACTAAAGTAGTGTTTCCTCCTAAGATGGCACACCTTACAATGAAGGACTAGGGGGTATTTATAGGAGAGATGGAGTAGGGGCTACTCAAGTGTCACGTTAGCAATCCGTATGCTTCTCCACCTTGGCCCTTGGATCAAACTGACCTCACAACCGACTTTGGATGGATGGTGTGGATGAGGGTGGCTTCCTGAAGTCAGTGGGGGGCCAACCGACCTAGTTGGGTGCCACCAGGGCATCAGCCAACCCCCTCATTGTGAAGTGGGCCCACCCAAAGCTTCTAGATCGTGTCCTCACTTGTCATGTGAAGTGGCTCCGACAGCTGAAGTTGCTTGGTCACTTGTTTGCTTTCATGTGGGCCCATTGATCCATGTGATTTCATCCTACAGCGTTGATTTACAGCACATGGTGATCTGAGGGTGGATAATGGTCTTGGAGAGCTTCACTTGGATAGTGATAGCATGGCATGCCCTGGTCCCACAGGACAGGGATTGGCCGATCGCCCTCTGTGGGTCTAGGGTGTCAGCCTTTGCTCCCTGACTCTTGCTTCTATTAGAGTGATGCTCATGTTTGTTAACTTGCATTTCTTGATTATCATCACTTCTCCTCTTTTATGCTTACGGATTGTGACAAATACCTATTTTAGTGCTTGCAACTAACTAATGACACTTACGTGTGGAACCAAGTCAATTGTACCTATATCACTACTTATTTGGTTGTTTCTTCCCAAAATAAGTCTTTAGTTGATGGTTTTGTTAGTATAAAAATGGGGTATAACTACATCAACAACACTCTCACTAGTAAAGCAATGCGCCAGTAAAGAAAATAGTACACTTAAAGTATTAAGCCAGAATATAAAATACTAGAAGGACTCAGATGTAAAACTTACAAGAAGATTCGCATCCACTGAGGCGCACCTTGGAGAAGATTCGTGACAGGCCGGGACTCCTCCTTGGAGACTCCTCACTCTCCCTCTACTAACAAAGCTAAAAATACTAGAGAGTGGCTTTCTCCAAAGTTTCATGCTCTAAAGTGAAGGCCTATGGGGGTATTTATAGGGGGAAGTGGAGTAAGGGCTACTCCATCACCATGTCATCGATCCGTGTGCTCCTCATCCTCCACCGTTGGATAAACCGACCTCTAAACCACCTTGGATGGACACCTGGGATTAATCATCACGTGGGAAACATGCAGGGAGTCGGTGGAGTGCCAACCGACTTGGTTGGCCACAAGTAGGGGGTCGGCCGACCCGTCCAATGACACGTGGGCCCAGCCAATGTATTCTGGAAGGATGCTGAAGTCTGTGGGAGAAAGCTAGGCCCAGGAGGCCACCATATGGGGGTTGGCCGACCCCCCAATGATAGGTGGGGCCATCCCCTTGTTTGTGGGCCCTCTCCACCATCTCTAGTGTGGGTGTTGGTGTTTCTTAGTGTAAGCAGAAATATCCGTAAGCGCACGGAAATACCGTTGTAGCACTTCACCCGAAAGTATTTAGGGTATCATATTTTCCACAAGGAACGGAGTGTAAGAAGTCTCTTAGCTAGTTCTCCCAGAGAGATAAGATGAAAAGTAGCTTAGGTCGTGAGGTTTTCTAATCGTAGAGATCTCAAGTGAAGGTAATGTCACCACTATACTTTTACTTCGGGCACCGGAGCGCACCTGGTCTGCCAGGTGATACCGGCATACAGCTCTACGCCGCACCCGGACGTGGGGGATTACAGAGGACGAACAGGGCTGTCACCACCTGCCGCCTACCCCTCAACCGTACGAGCACGAAGCAAACGAAGGTAGCCTTAGCCCAGACACCACGTCTATGCTATCGGCTACTACTCTAGTGTGATATCAAGGCTTACCCGTCCTCGGGGTCCTTCCACTAGAGCACCCGCCATAAGGACGAACAACGATCTCGGAAGGATATAACGAGCGAAGATAGCTTACTTAAGAACTTAATACCGAAAGATAAACATGAACACTTACTCCAAGTAGTAAGATGTCACTGAGGTACAAGCGAGGAGAGAGCCGACAAGTCCGGCACTCCACCCCGAGGAAGGCTAGGCTTCCCGGAACACTCGAGAAGAGTTGCTCCGCTCTTTCCTCATGCACTCTCTAAGCTTGCTCTACTCTCTTCTCTCTTGTGTATGCTGAATAATAAAATTGTGTTGTTTTAATGAGGAGGAGGAGGCCTCCTTTATAGGCGGAGGGGGGGCTCCTTGGAAAAGTGCCATCCCCACTTGGAAGGACCTAAACCGACCTCCATAGGGCGGTTTCGCACTTGCCATGTAAAAATCCCACTGAAATTGACATCCCCATGCAATCGGGAACCGAGTGACCGAAGGTAGGCCCCGACGGTGCCGGGGTTGGAGAGCGCACGCGCTCGCTCCGAGCCCAAATGGGCTGAAACTTTGTCGGCGTGTCCCTCTTGGTATCCTTAGTTGGCCCATGTTGGGGATTTTGCTTGGTTCACTTCGGTTGGGCCTTTTCCTTTTTATTTTCTTGTTTTGCAATGGGCCGGAAGTAAGATTATTATTTTATAAATGTTTTCCCAATTAAGTACCAAGTCCTTTTCTTTGCATCTTTGCAAGACTTTGTCTAGGTTTTCAAGACAATGATCGAAAGTTTTTCCATAGACTGTAAAATTGTCCATGAAGACTTCCATGATTTCTTCAATCATGTCTGAAAAGATAGACATCATACACCGTTGGAATGATGCGGGTGCGTTACACAACCCGAATGACATTCCACGATAGGCGTATGTTCCATAAGGATATGTAAATGTCATCTTGCTTTGGTCATCAAGATGGATGGGAATTTGATGATATCCCGAGTACCCACAAGGAAACAAAAGAAAGAATGTTTTGCTAATCGCTCCATCATTTCATCAATGAAGGGGAGTAGGAAGTGATCTTTCTTAGTTGTCGCATTGAGTTTTCGGTAATCAATACGCATTCTCCATCCTGTGATGGTTCATTGAGGGATAAGCTCGTTCTTATTGTTTTCAATGACTGTCATCCCTCTTTTTGGGAACCACTTGGACAGGGCTAACCCAGTCGCTATGTGGTACAGGATAGATAATCCCAGCGTGAAAAAGTTTTAGAACTTCCTTTTTCATGACTTCTCGCATCGCATTATTTAGCCTACGTTTAGGCTCTTGTGTAGGTGTACTCAATGGATCAATAGGAATGTGATGGGTACAGAGTGCTAGGCTTATCTCCTTGAGGTCCTCTAAGGAGTACCCAAAGACCACACTATGTTTGTCCAAGACGGCTATAAGTCGGGTAGTCTCCTCATCACTAAGCTTATCGCTAATAATGACAGGAGTTTGTGTGCCACCATTCAAGAAAACATAGCATAGTCCTGCGGGCAAGGGTTTAAGCTCAACTAGAGGTCATGTTGGTTTTTCCTCTTTGGGTAGGTCTATGGTCTCTCCCAGGTCGTCCTCCTCTTCTATAAAGAGATGGGCATCGTTTTCTAAGGATGACTCGGGTGTTTCAAAAGGAATAACCGACTTGACTTTCATGGGCACATTAGGGAGAGGTTCAGCCACCGAGTTTTTAGCTCGAGTGACTTGAATTGAAAATAATTCCTTCCCTAATTTAACAGTTAACTCCCCAGTCTGATGGATTATCAAAGAGTTTTTCCAGGGGGTGCCCAATAAGGATGTCAAAATCCTGAATGTCGAAAACATGGAAGTCAAGGGCCAAAATGGTATGTCATGATGTAGATTTATACCATGTAGGACCCCTGCACATTCCATGTTTGATCTTGGGCCAACCCTAAGGGTTTTGGTTGTGGGGGCAAAAGGTTTCTTGCCTACATAGGCAAGTGCAAAAGATGCAAACATGATATTTGCCCCTACCGTGGGATTGTATAGCACATTCTCCCAAGATCTACTGACTTTGCATTGAATGGTTGAAGAAGTGGTGAGGATCTAAATTACTTTAGAACAAAGCTCCGCCTCTTCTATCCATTCTCTGCTCATGATGGCAGTCAACTCCCTGATGGAATCCCTAAGGAATTCTTTGTCTAGCGGATCACAAGGAGTGACAGGGATTGGTGGTCCCTTTTGCTTTGGATACTTTGAGGTGTTACCGAAGTCCTGATGAACTTCGTCCTCAAAGAAAGGAAATTCTGAAGGATGGAAGTCTTCCTTCAGAGTTTCTGGTTCGGGTGAGGGTCTCTCGAAGGGAGGTGATGGTTCGTCCTTGGCCGAAGAGATTTCCTCATGTTTCAGCTCAGGCTCCACAAGGAGGGGTTCTAATGGAGGGGTGTTCTCTAGAATGCGATCTAAAATTGCTTCTCCTTCTTCTATGGTTTTATGTTGAAATGAACCTCCAGCAGTAATATCGAGCTGTAGGGCCGATTCCTTGTGAAGACCTAACCAAAAGTGTTGTAACAACACATGGTTTGGTAGAGACAAGTCTGGGCCAGACCACGATAAGCTTGAAAATCTGTCCCAAGCTGCACCTATTGTTTCCTTCTATTTTTGTTGGAAGTTGAGAATCTCTTGACGTAGGGAAGCAATTTGAGATATAGGGAAGAATGCGAAACAAAACATGTTCCTCAATTCCTCCTAATCTCTGTTTACCTTCCCAACGTTATGCGCGTACCATTATTTTGCCCTCTCATCAAGAGAGAAGGGAAACAACTTCCACCGCAAAGTTTCATGTGACATGCCCGAAATGGTTAGGCATGCACAGAGCTGCTCAAACTCCCATAAATGATGATATGGGTTTTCATCATCAAAACCCGAGAAGGTTTGTTCCCGAACCATGGCTATAAAGCCAGGACGGAGTTCATAGCTAGAAGCTGTTATTGGCTTCGATGATTTTGGTGGCTCTAAGAACTCGCCCTTGGGAGCAGCAAGATGTTGGATAGAATTTTGCTCCATTGGAAAAGATATTTTTTTAATAAAAGAAAAAGAAAAAGGCAGGATACACAAGACGAACTAGGTTCGGAGATAATTATGACAACTGTTCCTCGGCAATGGCGCCGGAAATGCTTGTTGGTGTTTCTTAGCATAAGCGAGAAAAAGCCCACAAGCACACGAAAATACCGTTGTAGCACTTCACCCAGAAGCATTCAGGGTATTGTAGTTTCCACAAGGAACGAAGTGTAAGAAGTCTCTTAGCTAGTTCTCCCAGAGTGATGAGATGAAAAGTAGCTTAGGTGGTGAGGTTTTCTAATGGTAGGGATCTCAAGTGAAGGTAACGTCACCGCTATACTCTTAGTTCGGGCACCAGAGCGCACCTGGTCTGCCAGGGATACCGGCATACAGCTCTACGCCGCACCTGAACGTGGGGATTACGGAGGATGAACAGGGCTATCACCACCTGCCGCCTACCCCTCAACCATACGAGCATGGAGCAAACGAAGGTAGCCTTAGCCTAGACACCACATCTATGCTATCGACTACTACTCTAGTGTGATATCAAGGCTTACCCATCCCCGAGGTCCTTCCACTAGAGCACCCGCCACAAGGACGAACAACGATCCCGCAAGGATATAACTAGCGAAGATAGCTTACTTAAGAACTTAATACCGAAAGATAAGCACGAACACTTATTCCAAGTAGTAAGATGTCATCGAGGTACAAGCGAGGAGGGAGCCGACAAGTCTGGCACTCCACCCCGAGGAAGGCTAGGCTTCCTGGAACACTCGAGAAGAGTTGCTCCGCTCTTTCCTTGTGCACTCTCTAAGCTTGCTCTACTCTCTTCTCTCTTGTGTATGCTGAATAATAAAATTGTGTTGTTTTAATGAGGAGGAGGAGGCCTCCTTTTATAGGTAGAGAGGAGGGGGCTCCTTGGAAAAGTGCCATCCCTACTTGGAAGGACCTAAACCGACCTCCATAGGGCGGTTTCGCACTTGCCATGTGGAAATCCCCACTGAAATCGACATCCCCACGCAATCAGGAACCGACTGACCGAAGGTGGGCCCCGACGGTGCCAGGGTTGGAGCACACGCTCCTCAGGCGCACGCGCCTGCTCCGAGCCCAAATGGGCCAAAACTTGGTCAACGTGTCCCTCTTGGCATCCTTAGTTGGCCCATGTTGGGGATTTTGCTTGGTTCACTTTGGTTGGGCGTTTTCCTTCTTTATTTTCTTGTTTTGCAATGGACAAAAAGTAAGATTATTATTTTATAAATGTTTTCCTCTAATTCTTGGCCCATTTTATATGTATTCTCGATCTTGACCTGCAAAACAAGTACTTCACCAAAACTATAGAAATGGTTAGCTCAAAACCCATATTGGTGTTGTTTTTGGTGATTCTTTTACTAATGTTGGCGGTATAAAATAAGACTTAAGGACTGCCAACAGTGGGTATGAAGTGGTGGGACCCCCTGATCACCTCGGATGATGGAAATGTGGGTCCATGGATCCATGTGACTTCATCTTTCACTGTTGAGAGGAAACACACTTGTGATCCAAGGATGGAACTTGGCTTGGGAGTACTTCGCCTGGATCATGCCAGCTTTGCAAAGCCTAGGCCCACATATCAGGGGTTAGCCGACCCCCTCTATATGGCTCTAGTGTGTCAGCCCTTGCACAATATCTCTTGAAGCCATGGAATTGAGGTTGGTGATGTCAACTTGTTGATTGATGATTTCTTGCTTGTTGCTACTTCTTCCCTTTTTTGCTTCTGGACCCTAAAAAGTACCCATTCTAGTACCTGCAACCAAACAATGACAAGTACATGTGGAACCAAGTTATTTGTACCTAAGTCACTATGTGTTTGGTGGTTTCAGAATGTCTTGTTGACGGTTTTGATGGGACAAAAAAATGGTATAACTACCATCAACAAGGTCCCCCACACTTAAGTATTTGCTCATCCTCGAGCAAAGGTTAGAGAGAGAATGATAAAATATGATTATGACAATTTTCAAGGTATTAGCAATGCAAAGCTTTACTCAAGACATATCTCATACAAGTGGGTTATGTGGTACTGTCTAGCATATATCCTTCAGATGTTGAAAAATGGAACAGTTCTCAAAGCAAAGTCATCTTCCCATTTTCATATCCTTAGCACTTAGAGTTTTTAATAATGGTTTTAAAAGAAAGCACATAGTTCATTCTTACTCCTCAAATAGCACTCTCAAGTCACTCAGCAAGTATATGATTCCTCACCAAGGCATGGCATAAGATTACCTTCTTTTATTTCATCCTACATCTATCAGGCTTATGTGGGGCTCAGGTAGGGATAAACAAGATAGCATACTTGCATTGCATGTATTGTAAAGTCAAAACAAGGATCCAAGGAGAAGAATATCATAATCTTAGATCAAGATGTGTAAGTGTGTGGAAAATAATGGAATAGAATGCTCCTCTATTTGATAAGATATCTCTCTACTTTATTTTATTTGAGACATGGCTAGCATTTTTTTTCTTTTTCTTTCTTTTTTTCAAATCAATGGACCTTCAAGTATCCACATTTTTTTCTTTTTCTTTTCTTTTGCATAGCCTTTGTGTCTCATCTACTAAACCATACTTAGAGAGAGAGATATTCTAAAACTTTAAAACATGGAGCATCTATATGGTGGAAGTGGATGGTATATTTTTGCGTACTTCTAGTGTAGAAGTAGCAAGCATGATATGTGGTGTGTCTTTGTGATCTTGATCTTGGGACTATGACATGATTCTCAGCTAGGGTCAACAAGGTTTGACCAAACTCAACACAAGTACAAGTAGCGTATATAGAAGGGGTTTTGAACATGGTATGAACATATATGGCATTAATAGGAATTCTCTTACTATTGAGGAGTAAGTGACACTATGGTTTTATGACATTTTCAAAAATAAATCTCTAAGCACTTTGAATAAAAAGGTATGAATCATGAGCCAAGAACTATATCACATTTGTCAACAACTTAGTCAATATGATACCCTAACAAGATATGTGACCCACAAGTATAAGCATATGCAAGAATTAGACTTTGTGACGCTTTTACCCTTTAAATATCATAAATCATGTCACTTTTTATTTTCAGATGCAAGTATTCTTATTTTTATTTTTATTTTATTTCATCTAAGGAAAGCAAATAAAAGGTAAAAGTAAGAATGAAAGAATAGAGGGGAGTAGGAGTGGCAAACCGGTCGGGAGGCATGTAGACAATGAGTGGATCTTGACCGGTGGGTCCGGGGGCCTAAGGAGGGGCCGACCGACCCCTCTGTGGGGTTTCTGGCCACTTTGGTGACCGCCATTCGAATCCTCACCTCTGAAGATGTACCTCTATAGTTTTGTTTTTCTATTGGCCTTGAAAGTGGGGGCCGCATGACCCCCTGTTGACGGTCGTGAAGTATCAATTTTATACCGTCAACGCAGCAAGAGAAAGGACTAAAATGAGTTCACCTATTAGATATAGGGGTTACACGCACATTTAATTCCACGAGTTTTGGTGATTGTCTATTTAAGCGGGGGTTATCGAAAAGAGAACCAAAGGAGGCCCACATGTCATGATTACATAGAGATAAAGACCGAACGGGTAAAATTGTATAATCTAGAAGACTCCCAAGGCAAACCACGGAAGCTGGGACCCACTGGGTTGGCCAGTCGGCCGACCCAGGGGGGGAGTCGGCCGACTCCCCACCTCAGCCAATCACGTCGAGTCTCGCGGATCCTGCCTCCACCGCCTTTGAGGATGAATAATTATCATCCATTTAGGTCGGTTTGATCCGAGGGCTGTGGTTAATCCTAGGGGGCTATATATTCGAGCCCCCGGCCCCGGGTGAAACCTAATTCATTCAAGAGTTCATTCTCTCATCGAGAATTCGGAGAAGCCGAGCCACCATCTCAATTAGAGCTCCATAGTTTAGTAGCATAGCTACATAGGAATAGATCTAGAGGGAATCAAGCCTAGCTTGGAGTCCGGATCGTCGGAGTTCTTGGTAATTCCCCTCTACATTCTTGTAATATTCATCATTGTTCGTGATACTATGAGTAGTACTTTATTCTATTCTATTATATCGACTTGACTTTGCTCTATTTGATTATGTTCTCAATTATATCGTTCTTAGTTTACTTTGATTATATGTTTAGCATAGTTGGACTAGAATTATGTTTATGCATAGGATCGTATAGCGCTTGCTCATTAGGCCAATGGGTGAGTGGTAGATATTGTGTAGGCATGGTGCCTATACCGTATTTATCCGCGATTGCACCCTATATTCCGGATCGTGAGGTAGATCGCGGGAGTGATCTGTTGAGTCCTTTGTAGCCCTTCTCCCCGAGTATAGGTCTAGCAGAACAAACCTATTACATTGAAGTCATTGCTATGTCTCTTGTCTTCTCTGGTAATATCACTATGCATAGATGTAACCTTTTCCCGCCATGATTGCTAGATGTTCTTGCACTAATCATTGTATGCTTTGACTTTATAGTTAGAATAACATAGGATTATACCCTAGATCGTCCTAGTCCATGCTAGTGTTATAAGCTTAGAGTGCTAAGTTGAGATGGCTTATTACTGTTATTTTATGTGGCTAAATGCTCTCATTTATCTTATGTCATTATTCATTCATTCCTATATTTTATGTGACACTTACCCTGTATGAGATGATTGATACAGACAAGGTTAAGCTCTCCATTATAGCATGTGCATTGCTCATCACTCATTATCCAGTGCATTCCCTTCCCAGTGGTAAAAATATAAATAACGATACCTGGATTACTCCCGGTTAAAATGCTACGATGATATATTCTCAGGCGCTTGGAACCTTCTTTATTTCAGTTGCACTTAATAGACATCAACAAGCATTTTTGGCGCCGTTGCCGGGGAAGGTTGAAAGCCAATGGATAATGAGCAGCATTGCACTACATAATGAGATTGAGCACCGTCACCATTCTCTACTCATACACCTTACCCTTGTCTTTTCGTCTATTTTATATCTTATGCGGGGTAATGTATGAAAAAGACAATTCTTCCCGATAATTATATTGACGATCCGTAAGCTTTATTCAGAAAGCGGAAGCGGGTTGAAGAAGACCAATCAATCATCATCATCATCAACTCAACTTGGAAGTTTGTCGGAAGCGAGAAAGTCAACCTTTCGTGCGAGACTTGACACCAGCGTTTGAAGCCATGGCGAACAAGTCACTCCGCGAGTTCTCGGCTCCAACTACGGACAACATTCGTCTTGGACCAGTGCGGACATCAAAGGAGCTTTTGAGCTCAAGCTGCGCTAATCAACATGGTGCAAGCAAGCCGGTTACGTGGGAAGGCCCATGAAGATGCTAGTGCTCATCTCCAACACTTTCTCGAGATATGTAGCACATTCACTATCAAGGATGTCCCCGAGAGATGCTATACTACTTCGCCTCTTCCCATTCTCACTCTTGGGTTGAGCGAAGCGCGTGGTTCTACGCCAATAAGGAGAAGAATCCTACGTGGGCACTATGTTCCACCAATTTCTTGGCGAAGTTCTTCCCCATGGGCAAGACAAATGCACTTCGTGGGAAGATATCAAGCTTTCAAGCAACACCATGATGAGACTGTCCCGAAGCTTGGGAGCGCTTTCAAGATTACATCCTCGAGTGTCCTCATCATGGCATGGAGAATTGGCCGCTTATGCGGACATTCTACCATGGGCTTAGCAACAAAGACACGTGAGACGATGGATGCCGCTGAGGTGCATTCTTATCACTCACTATTCCTCAAGCCACGGCTCTTGTGTGGAGAAGATGGCATCCAACCAAGGTTGGAGTGAAGAAAGAACTCGAGACCCGCAAGAGAGGTGGAGGAATGCACCCGGTCGAAAGAGGTAGACATGCTCAGTTCGCCAAAATGGATTTGCTAATGAAGAGGCTCGATGAGAGAGCCCCGAGAAAGAAAGAAGTCATGCATATACATGATGCTCGCATGACATGTGAAGAGTGTGGAGAGACCGGGCACACAGGTGCTAACCGCCCAGCTGAAGGAGGACGTGAACTACCTCAATAACAACAACAATAATAATTACTATCGTCCTTAGCGAATCAAGGTTGGAATCAGCAGCAAAGGCCTAACTACTCGTGCAATTATTCAGGCAACTATCAAGGTAACTCCCTCCTACAATAATTATAACCAGCCGCCTTTGAGAGAGTTAGTGCTTGAACCAAGGCAAGATGATGGACAATCTGTCCAAGAAGCCGACATCAAATGACAAGGTCCTAGAGACACTCGGCATCAGGATGGATGGCTTTTCCAATGCCATCAAGAGTCGCCTCGCCTTCAACAAGATACTTGAGTCGCAGGTACAATGCCTTGTTAACCTTGCTCCCTCCACCGGCCAAGGTAAACCGGGACAACCCGAAGAGCTCGAGACCGCAAATCTTGTTGATATATTCAATGTAGAAGATAGCCGAAGTGATCCATCGAAGGGGTCATGGATTGACTCAACTCTGCCAATCAAGAAGGGCGATCCAGGGAGACCAGTCATTCCGATCTCCATCGGAAGTACTAACTTTAATGAGGCAATCTGTGATTTCGGTGCAAGCATAAACATCATGCCAAGACTGATATATGAGAAGCTCTTAAGATGCCCCTTAGCATACACAACTATGTGCTTACAGCTTGCAGATCAGTCACTCCGTGTTCCTTTGGGAATACTTGAAGATATATGTGTACGAGTAGGCAACTCGTATGTTCCAAAGAACTTCGTGGTAGTGGATACAAAGGCGGTGATGAAAGGTCCCCTATCATTTTGGGACGACCATTCTTGAACACCGCTGGAGCTATCATGTATGCCAACACCGCCAAGATCATCTTCAACATCAAGGGCAAGAGAGAAACCTTCTTCTTCAAGAACAGAGTCTTTGCGGTTCCCGACACCCTCATCGACGAACCGGAGAAGAAGAAGAATCCAGGCTAAGAAGAGCAAGAACAAGAATAAGAAGACCAAGAAGACGGAGACAAGTGAGGATGGTCACCGTAGTCCACAAGAGCATGACCACTTACTCGGTCCCCACGTCGATCAAGAAGGATGACCCGGTGTCCCAACCATTCAATGCTCCATCAACGAAGCTCTTTCAATAAAGCCATCTGTGACACCGGATCGGCGTCAACATCATGGCCAAGGTAACCTATGAGTATCTATATGGCACTATGCCTTTGGAGCCTACCTATGCACAAACAGTGCAAATGGCAGATCGTACATTCCGCTTCGTCGAAGGAGAAGTGAAGGATGTCCTCATCCAGATAGATGACCATTATGTCCCTACGACTTCCTAGTCATTGACATGGGAGATGACTATGATCCTCCAATCATCCTAGGAAGACCATTCCCTCGAGCACAACCGAGCTATCATCTATATTGGGACGGAGAGATTCACTTCCACTTTCCCACCGAGAAGGTACGCCGCTACTTCAATAATAATTATATAATCACCGAGGAGCCCAAGAAGAACAGAGCAAGGAGAAGGCAGCGTACCCGTCGCGAACAAGAAGAACATCACTACGTATGGATGGGCTGACTATGAGGAGAAGTATCTAGATATGAAGATCGATACCCGTAAGAGAAGAACATTGCGTAAGAACCCGAAGAGGTGCTACCGAAGAAAACCAAGTGCCCCAAGAAGCTTCCTCCTCAAGGTCATCCTCTCCAACAAAGAAGGTGTGGAAAGTAAAAGTAAAATCGAATCAATTCCTACACACGAGGCGACATCATCCGAGGCGCCGGCCAATGCGCCCTTGAAAAATGAGCGAACATGACAAGTCCCGTTCGGAGGACTTAAAACCACCGAACGCCGCGCCAAGAGGTAACTTGGTATTTATCGCATTACTTTTCAGCATTATATTTTTACCTTAGCATATTTATTTCCCTACTTGCATCTTAGTTGCATCTTTACTCTTTTTATCTCCGCATTTGAAAAGAAAATAAAGATGTTGTGCATTTGCATCCGTAAAATCGTCAAGCCCCATGTGAATAGTCATTTACTGTGGTGGCACAAAAATAATTTCTCGGCATATTTATTTCCCCGTCTCGCATTCCTTAAATAATAAAAAAGATAAAAATATTTCTTGTGATCCCGTTAGAACAAGTCTAAGTTAAGAAAGATCTAGACAATCAAGGCTTAGAGGTTTTATCACTAACGCTTAATTAGTTCCACAAAGCTTTGTTGTCTATTTTGAGCTTCACAACATCAAGGATCAAGAAGAGCTAATAGGCGGAAGGACATCCAGTCCCCGTCGAGTGCCGCCCACGACAATTGAATGTCGTCTCCAACAAAGAACTATCTACAACACTCCGGAGGACTAGAACGTCTTCGCCCTCGGCAACATCGCAGACTATGTCAACAACCGGCTTGGGGGAGAGCATCCCCCGTGTACCAAGCTAAGTGTCTCCAACTTATCTATTTATGCTTTGTTAAAGTATGCTTTGTTAAAATAAACTAAAAAAAGATACATAACTATAGAAACCCAGAAAGATTTCCTTATTTATCTTTTCTACTTTTGGAGAGCTCTTGCAATCTGTCTTTAAAAGTGATCCCTAGAATAAACTCTACATGGAAATGATGAATAGTTGCTCTGCCATAATTCCTTTCAAGTACCTAGTTTTCAACCTTGCACTCTCCCGAGTTTTAGACACAACCGTTTAGGTTTGAGATTTGCTACAACCCGAAACTTGTGGGTAGCGAACACTTGATCTAAGTCTAGGTGGTTGACGGGTATGATATGGGAAGGTTTTGAGCAGTCATTGTCCATCTTGTTCCTAGAGATACTAGAGTTCGGAGAATTTATCTCGTGAAAATATTAAATTCCTGCATGATGAGTTCCTTTATGATGAGAGTTCAAATTCCTACCACGAGTCATATATTCATGCTTACTAGATTAGGAAAACCCATCTATTTATATAGATCATATTGTAGGTTTGAGTGTAGACTTTATAGGCATTGAGTGTGGTTATGCTATGGACCCATAAGGAATTAGTCACGCAGATAAAGTCAATACTATGTGCTCTCCATCCATTGATCTATGCTACTTCTGTCCTCAGAAGCATGCACCCATTTTATAAATGTTATATTCATTCTGTGCTACTTCTGTTCCTCGAAGTACCACCCACATATAGACCCATATCCACCACATATCGTGCTATCTCTATCCTGGAGATGCGCACTTATGCTGCTCCTACCCTAGGAGTACGCATTCTCCACTTACTGTGCTGTCTCTACCCTGGAGATACGCACCTATGCTGCTCCTACACTGGGAGTACGCATCCATCCATTCATCCATCCACATATACATACGCCATTCATTTCACTTCATCCAGAAAAGGTTCTACTCCTATCTTGGGAGTGAACATCTAGAAATAATCATCGCCGTTCCATTTGCCTACATAAAAGCTCCAGTCATTATCATTTCAAGTTATACACTCCCTGTGCTAAAGTTTCATTTTCAGAGGATTGGTTGCTTAAAAAAAAGAGAAAAAAAAAAGAAAGAAAAAAAGAAAAAGAAAAGAAAGAGTAGCCAAGTCCTTCCATTCAAGAAGTTTCAAGGTTTCCGAATAAAGGGAGTCATGTTATCCTCGAAGGAGCAAGTGTAGAAGTAGATGTTCACCAGTTGAGTACCCCTCATAATCATTTTCTTATCACCATCATACTATCATCATCCTATCATCATCTCATCCATTCCACTTCCTCATTCACATGCACATATGACTTTATTATTATTTTAGTTCCTATTGGATCCATGTCTTAACCGTGCAATATATGCAAGTGAGTTTGAGTGTCTCCCCACCTATGAGCTCCACATAGGCCTATTAGAAAGTAGGGTGAGAGAGAGAAGGCACGTTCCATTATGCCTTAGTTCCACAAATACCACATATTTTGAGAGAAGAGAGAAGGCATACACTACTCATGCCTTAGAGAGGATCCAGAAATACCACAAATGAGAGACTTGAAAGGTTCATACAAGGAACTCTGAGTTTTATTTCAAACTTTGCAAAAACTCCGGGATAATAGTTGATCAAAGAGCGAGAAACATGGCGCTTGACTTGACTGTTCTATCTTTCAACTACTCAAGACCCAAGTGACGGTTACAAGCCCCATGGTGAAAGGTAACTCCTGATCCGGAATAGTTCACTCTAATCCGGAGGAGAGTTCTTGTTTGAACGCATGTGTACTTGTGAGGAGTGAAAGTATTGCAGCAACTCCCCGATCCATCACTGAGTCTATCTTTGCTCAGGGACGAGCAAAAGGTAAGCTTGGGGGAGTTTGTTGACGGTCGTTAAGTATCAATTTTATACCGTCAACGCAGCAAGAGAAAGGACTAAAATGAGTTCACCTACTAGATATAGGGGTTACACTGTCAGAATTCCACGAGTTTTGGTGATTGTCTATTTCTGCAGGGGGTTATCGAGAAAGAGAACCAAAGGAGGCCCACATGTCATGATTACATAGAGATAAAGACCGAACGGGTAAAATTGTATAATCTAGAAGACTCCGAGAAGGCAAACCCCGGAAGCCGGGACCCACTGGCGGCAAGTTGGCGGTCGGCCGACCCGGGGAGTCGGCCGACTCCCCACCTCGGCCAATCACGTCGAGTCTCGCGGATCCCGCCTCCACCGCCTTTGAGGATGAATAATTATCGTCCATTTAGGTCGGTTTGATCCGAGGGCCGTGGTTCATCCTAGGGGGCTATATATTCGAGCCCCCGGCCCCGGGTGAAACCCTAATTCATTCAAGAGTTCATTCTCTCATCGAATTCGGAGAAGCCGAGCCACCATCTCAATTAGAGCTCCATAGTTTAGTAGCATAGCTACATAGGAATAGATCTAGAGGGAATCAAGCCTAGCTTGGAGTCCGGATCTGTCGGAGTTCTTGGTAATTCCCCTCTACATTCTTGTAATATTCATCATTGTTCGTGATACTATGAGTAGTACTTTATTCTATTCTATTATATCGACTTGACTTTGCTCTATTTGATTATGTTCTCAATTATATCGTTCTTAGTTTACTTTGATTATATGTTTAGCATAGTTGGACTAGAATTATGTTTATGCATAGGATCGTATAGCGCTTGCTCATTAGGCCAATGGGTGAGTGGTAGATATTGTGTAGGCATGGTGCCTATACCGTATTTATCTCAAGCGATTGCACCCTATATTCCGGATCGTGAGGTAGATCGCGGAGGACAGCCCCGTTGAGTCCTTTGTAGCCCTTCTCCCGAGTATAGGTCTAGCAGAACAAACCTATTACATTGAAGTCATTGCTATGTCTCTTGTCTTCTCTCGGTAATATCACTATGCATAGATGTAACCTTTTCCCGCCATGATTGCTAGATGTTCTTGCACTAATCATTGTATGCTTTGACTTTATAGTTAGAATAACATAGGATTATACCCTAGATCGTCCTAGTCCATGCTAGTGTTATAAGCTTAGAGTGCTAAGTTGAGATGGCTTATTACTGTTATTTTATGTGGCTAAATGCTCTCATTTATCTTATGTCATTAATCATTCATTCCTATATTTTATGTGACACTTTCCCTGTATGAGATGATTGATACAGACAAGGTTAAGCTCTCCATTATAGCATGTGCATTGCTCATCACTCATTATCCAAGTGCATTCCCTTCCCAAAGTGGTAAAAATATAAATAACGATACCTGGATTACTCCCTGTTAAAATGCTACGATGATATATTCTAAGGCGCTTGCGGAACCTTCTTTATTTCAGTTGCACTTAATAGACATCAACACCCCCTCCCCCACACTTGGTTATCTCGCATAATCTGATTGCACAGATAGGGAAAATATCAAGTGCAGGTGTCCTGCTGGTGGCAACACACTAGTAGAATGAAATTTTATTCATTTCATTTAATGGATCATAGGCACAAGTTACCATGATAAAGATTGAATGAACTTAGCTATGTGTCTAGCATATTTGTGAAGAGGTTTAAGATATCTAAGAAAAAAAGGTCAAAGGAGGAGGTCCTCGTGCCCCATTGTTGTTTCTAAGTGTGCAGGCCACACCAAGGACCTTCTTCATGACTCTTCTTAAACAGTCATCCTCAGAGAGCGTGGACAGCTCCTTCAACATGGAGGATTATCCTTTCACCTTATGGAGTTCAGCTACTCCCACAACTACTTCTTTTCCTTTGAGGTGAACAAGGGAACAAGATAACTTCTCTTGTCTAGCCCACTGCCAATGCCCTTGTGGTTCTTCATGAAAGGTGGGCATCAAAGGGATGGTAGAGTTCTACCTCGAACACAATGGCCTCCATGGCAACCACTAGGTTTTTAAATGGGTCTTCTTCATGATTGGAAGGGCCCTCATTAAAGGGAGTAATGACACTTGTGCTAGTGGGGGCCATGGTGAAGTTACTCTAGGTAACTTGTGGCAACATAACGGAGGCTAGAAGTTGTTGAATTTAAGGTGAGGAGAAATAGATGAAGAAAAAGAGGAGGAGAGGTCAAATGGAGCTATTGCCAAAGGTTACAACCCTTGTTTCCACAAGAGTTGCAACTGGGGATGGCTTCAAAGTATTGGTGCAATGCTCTAGGACAAATGGGTCAGGCTGGACCTCCCAACTAGGGGTCGTCTGACCCCCACTTGGTGGAACCAAGTCTTGAAACTTCTCCCTGAACTCTCCTTGTTGTAGATGGGTTGGCAAAGTTTGGGCTCATGTGGGCACTATGCCCAGGTCACCAGACCCCTCTTGGGAGGTTCAGAGAGAACGGGTTCTGGACTAGTACATCCCCACGTGTCAGAGATGGTTTGGCAAAAACTTGGGCATGGTTAGCCACCAGGAGGGAGTCGGCCGACCCCCTATGGAGGCTTCTCGGCCCTGATTTGTCATGGAGACTAGCATAGGTGTTTTCATTCTAATCTAGTGGCCAAACCATACAGGAATGAAAAGAAGTTAAGACATGTAGATTTTAGTCATGTTAAATCATTAGCAAGGATGAATTCTAGCATGTCACTTTCTTCTTTCATGGTTCATGCTCATGGAAAAATTTAAGAAGGTGGCCACTTACTTTAAAGATGAGTTGTAGCATTGGTCCTTCTCAGTTGCATCGAAGTTTTCCTTGGCCAAACAACTTGACCTTGGATCATGAGGATCTCGATTTGTCTCCATGAATGATCTTATGACTTACCCGTAGAGATGTCGATGTTCTTACCGTAGGGGTTAGTCCCAAAAGTGCAACCAAGTTCCATGCAAGTATGTTTTGATTCAATAATCAAACTTAACTCCATGTCTTGTTTGATTAAGGTAGTCTGTTTAACCTAAGGACCATGCTTAATTTAAAAAGACTATGGAGGTATGATTGATCGTACACCCAAACCAAAGTATGCTAACATAGAAAAAAGAAGCATGATAGGATAAACAAGATTCATTCAATTGGAGACGAGTTTGATTGGTGAAGACGAAGAGCATTTTTTTTCATTTTGCTTTAAAGGGGAGAGACAAAGGTAAGAGAAATGCACAAAATAAGGGGGATGGAACGTGACAAACCAGTCAAGGAGTATGGGTCAACGTAGTAGAGGTTGACTGGTAGGCTGAGGGGCCCATGGTGGGGTCATCCGACCCCACCTTGGAGGCTCCAGCCACTTTGGTCCTCTTTCGGTGCATTCTTACCTCTAATGAAATGTTCCTACACTGATGCTTTTGCTCGGGGTGTCCTTCAATGCTCAAATGTGTTTGAGGGGGTCAAATGACCTCCCACACTTGGTGTAAGGTGTGCCCTGAGTGATGCAAACCAAGACAACATCAAGTGCAGGGGTTCTACTGGTGGCAACACACCAGCAGAACCACAAGTCTGACTAACTTACTCAAGTTAGGCACACAAGTTGCATGATATTAATTTGAAGCCAACTTGTGGAGGCCTAACCGCAAGAACTCATACCACTATGAGATTTGGAGAACTTATGATAAACAAGGCATCTACAACCTCTACGCCAAGGTTTTTGACACAAGAAGAGTGAAGGAGTTGTAGATCTCTTGTTTGGCAGTGGTAGGAAGAAAGATTGAGTTGGGAGATTTCTCAAATGAGCAAGGACTTGATGAAAAGATCAAAGGATAACTTCCATGCTCATTGATGAAATTCTTCATCTCAAGGAGTAGGTGAGCGCTCTCCTTCTTATGACATTCCAAATCCTCCTCAAGACTTGGATATGTCATGGTTGTTTGTGAAATCGTCTTAAGCTCACCCTTTGGATCAAGAATAGGATTGGGATCTACCCTTGTGCTAAGAGGTTGGAAAGACCAAACAGGTAGGTATTCCTTGCCTATTCTATGACCAAGCTTCTCATTTCCCAAGGCATTCTCTAAGATTTACTTAATTGGCCTTCCAATAAAAGTGAGATGGAAGGAAAGTCCGGGAAGGTCAAAGATGTGGAAATCTAGGGAGGTCCTTAGATCTTCAATCACCATAGGTACGCCTTGAAGAACTCCTAAACAATCAAGGACTTGACCATTCGGGAGCCTAAGATGTTTTGGGATTGTAGTAGGTGATTCTTTGATGAACTTTGAACATGGAAATGAGGAATGATGTTTATCCCAAGGCTAGGATCATAGCAAATTTCACTAAAAATGCCCATGACTTGGCAGGATATTCTTCTTACATGAGTAGGCATTTTAGTGATTTCATTAGAATCATTGGCCCCATCTAACCATTCTTGACTTGCAACAGTGGACGGATTCTCCAACTGCTGTTGTTTCTCTTCTTAGTTAGATTTATGGCCCTCATGACTTCCATGCCTTAGTTGTCTTAATAAATCCCCAGAGTCAATGACTAGATCATCATCAGACTTAGAAGGAGCACCATTGGGTTATCAGGATCAAGGATGAGTTTAGAGATAGGTTCAAAGGATATGGCAGATGTTGGCATAGAAGGAGAGCGGATAGAATTTACTTTAAGGAACTTCGGTTCTTATTCTACGGGCACAGCTGACATTCCTTTTGGAAGTTCATCCAAGATCCTAGGTTTTGCCCAATGTGCTAGTGAGAACTCGAGGCAGAAAATGATGCTATTTTGGGAGGTTTCTGAAGAGATCTCTTCTTGAGAGGGTTTGAACTGTGTTTCTTGGAAGGTCTCTTATGGGAATTCCCAAAACTAGGAGGATCATCTCATGAGTTTGGCCTCGAAATTGAAGGAGTGATTTAAAGGATGGTTTTCTTTCTCCTTCGATGCTTGTGGTATTTGTGGTTCGGGATCAATGGTGGAATCTTTGGATGGTAGTGTTGATGATTTGGCTATCAAGATTTTTTCTTGCTTGGGCGTGGAGAGACTCCTTCTCTTCCGGTTGGAAGTTTAGGACCTCTCTCCGAAGATGATCAACACGAGAGATAGGGAAGAAAGCTAAGCAAAATTTGGATTGAAGGCTTTCCCACTCTCCATGTGCACTCGCTACGTGTCGAGTATACCAATGTTTAGCTACCCTCGTCAAAGAGAACGGGAATGGCTTCCATTTCAAGGTATTTTGTGTCATGCCTTCAATAAGAAGACACGAGCACAATTGCTCAAAATCACGTAAATGAGTGTAGGAGTTTTCATCTTCTTTCCCCGCAAAAGATGTTTTTTGAACCATAGCTATGAAACTATGGCGAAGCTCATAGCTAGGTGAATGAATGGGACAGGATAATGGTGGTGGCTCCAAACTAGCACCCTTTGGAGTGGCGAGATGAGAGATGGGTGTTTGGTTCATGATGTGGAAAGGATAAAAAGAAAAGAAAGGTAAAGAAGGATAACTCAGACGACTTGGTTCTAAGTTAGAACAGCTACCGTTCCCCGACAACGGCGCCAGAAAGCTTGTTGACACCAAAAGTGGCAAACGGATATACCGCAAGCGTACGATAGTCAATGTAGCCTTCACCGGGAATATTCCAGGCATCATATTTTCCACAGGGAATGTGAAGTGAACTAACTAGGCTCAAGGTCGTCCAGTGATGAAACAAAGAGTCTAGGATAATAGGATAGAGAGGTCTATCTAGTAGAAATAGTCTGGCCATGATATTCTAAGTGTACGGAGGTATTTCTTTTACTGTGGGCGATAGTCGAAAAAGCAGGAGACAGAACCCCTACTAAGGCGGCTACCAGTGCAGCCCTGCTATTATTTGGAAACTTGCCTACAACACATGCGAGGAACTCTAGATCGTAGCAAAGCCTGTCACTCTTCGCTAGGCGTCTACACAGTGCGACAAGGAGCCCACAGGGGTGAGATATAGTTTAGACACCACATCTACACTAATCTCACTACTCGAAGCTTAGCTAAAGCTTCGAGCACTCTAACTAGTAAAGCAATGCGCCAGTAAAGAAAACAATACACTTAAAGTACTAAGCCAAAATATAAAATACTAGAAGGACTCAGATGTAAAACTTACAAGAAGATTCGCATCCGCTGAGGCGCACCTTGGAGAAGATTCCCGACAGGCCGGGACTCCTCCTTGGAGACTCCTCACTCTCCGTCTACTAACATAGCTAAAAATACTAGAGAGTGGCTTTATCCTATGTTTCATGCTCTAAAGTGAAGGCCTATGAGGGGTATTTATAGGGGGAAGTAGAGTAGGGGCTACTCAATCGCCACGTCATTGATCCGTGTGCTCCCCATCCTCCACTGTTGGATAAACCGACCTCCAAACCGCGTTGGATGGATGCCTGGGATTAATCATCACGTGGGAAACATGCAGGGAGTCGGTGGAGTGCCAACCGACTTGGTTGGCCACAAGGAGGGGGTCGGCCGACCCCCTCTAATGACTCGTGGGCCAGCAAAAATCTTCTGGAAGGATGCTGAAGTCGGTGGGAGAAAGCTGGGCCCAGGAGGCCACCATATGGGGATCGGCCGACCCCCAATGATAGGTGGGCCCGCTCCACCATCTCTACTGTGGGTATGAAGTGGTGGGACCCCCTGATCACCTCGGATGATGGAAATATGGGTCCATGGATCCATGTGACTTCATCTTTCACCGTTGTGAGGAAACATACTTGTGATCCAAGGATGGAACTTGGCTTGGGAGTACTTCTTCTGGATCATGCCAGTTTGGCAGAGCTTGGGCCCGCATATCGGGGCCTCGGCCGACCCTCTATGTGGCTCCAAAGGTCGACCCTTGCACACTGTCTCTTTAAGCCATGGAATTGAGGTTGGTGATGTCAACTTGTTTATTGATGATTTCTTGCTTGTTGCTACTTCTTCCCTTTTTTGCTTCTAGACCCTGAAAAGTACCCATTCTAGTACCCGCAACCAAATAATGACAAGTACATGTGGAACCAAGTTATTTGTACCTAAGTCACTATGTGTTTGGTGGTTTCCTTCCAGAAAGAATGTCTTGTTGATGGTTTTGATGGGATAAAAACATGGTATAACTACCATCCACACGGTTATATGCCTTGCTCGTTGGTTACGTCGATCGGCTATTTTAGCCGATAAGGCAGAGCTTCACCCATAACGTCACGTGCATGTATCTGATTAAGCATTAATTGGTTTGTTGAGCATGTTGGGTGCGACTTGGTATAATTATTATTATGGCTACATGGTTTCCACTCCACTGTTAGTAATTAGATTTCAAATTCAATAAGTTTAATAGATTTATTAGTATTAATCTGGATTATTGCAACATGCGTTGGATCTATACATATTGTATCGAATAATCTAGGTTTTATGCTTTTCATGCGTATCAAGATAGCCATTTTAGTTAATTCTTTACTATTTTTTACTCTCAAGCATGGATGTTGACTTTCTAGTCAACGCCTGATCAGATGGGCTAATTAGCCATATATTTGGAACTATCTGGAGCAATACCGACTTGTTCCACCCTTTGTTACTGATCACTTTCTCTCCTTGTCAATTGCAGGGTCAAGTTGACTGGCACGTCATGGATTTGATCGACCGGGAGCTGTTCGAGAAGCCGCAGGGATCAAAGACACGCTCTTGCTCTGGTCTACCTGGCTTGCAAGTGACCGTTGGCGCGAAGAGTCACATTTTTGCGTCAACACACATATAATGTCTGTATGCACAAACCACATCTAGTAAGGTATGTATGCTCAACGCACAACTAATTTTACCTTTGCTTTAGGTCAGAGGAGAGGTTAGTCATATATGGGATGCTCTCTTCACGTGTTGGTGAAGTTGTTTGCACCAAATTTTAGATTCAGACGTGCGTGCGAATAGAGGCTTGCTGAGGACACTACTGCTCGAGATCGGCTAAGTGCGGTGATAGCCGTTTGTTGGGGAATCGACTATTTTGGTGCGAATCGACCAGATTGAATTGGCTATCTCACGGAGATCAGCTGCTCTTCGTCAAAGGGGTGTTCCGCGTCAGTTCCAGCAAGTTTGTCGGTTGGCGGTGGGTTAAATGCGTGGGACTCTACAAGAAGGAAAAGATAGAGCCCGAGTTATCTGTTTTGTTAGTTATTTGTTTATTTCCATATTTATATTTCGTATTGGACAAGACATGGTCAAACCCAGGGTATAAATATGTGCACCCCCGCAATTGTAAAAGGAAAATTCAACAATCAATCAAACACAACTCGGCTTCACACCAAACCCTTAGGAGTAGGAGTAACGTAGATCTCGGCGAGCTCTTCACCAACCTAGGCTGCATCGGCATCGACCGACCTCTAGTTTGCTGTAAGTACCGTCATGGCTCATATTTTCATTTGATAAGGCTGCATCGGCATTGACCGACATCTTGTTATGCGTTGATATGGGTTGGTTATCGGCTCTATTAGACATGGCAAAGTCTAGTAGATTCATTAAGTTATCGATATTGTCCATGCTCTTTATTGATTTATTTATAGCAACAATATCTTTGCCCGTTCAAGATTGATAGGTTTGGCCTTAGATCTTATCAAATTCAATCATCTTTATGCTTATTCATGCTTGTTTTCACCATGATGATTGATTTCCTGCTTTTACCAAACTAAATCCTATTAGTCTTGTTCGTTACATGATGCGCGTTCTAGGGTATAGAGGGTTTTACGAGTAAAGTTTGTTAATCTCTTCTAGGAGCTTTCTCAAGATGGCTGTAACGGCTCTAGACCGATCTCATCGCTAAAGTTACCTAGATTCAGATGCTGTCAGTTAGTGAGCTTTGGTTGGAGAATCACCTATGTACTTAGTTCGTTCATCATGTCAGCATCGGCTATTTTTGCCGATCGCACGTGCCTTAATAAATACATCATGTGTCTATTCGATTCCTAGCTTGTCTGCATTTTGGTCTTAGTATAATATTGAAAGTATCAAGTAGATCCGTTAATCTCTTCTGGAGGATCTTTTAATGTGGCTGTAGCGGCTGTGACCGATCTCACAACTAGATTTCATCTGGATTCAGACGCCCTTGGTTAATGGAACTATTTGTTATTAGCAGCAGTGTATTAATTTTTGAGTTGTACGGATAGGTTAGACAATTGAAAGATCACGTGTTGTGAACCATTGTTCAGATAAGTATCACATATCAGATTTAATGTTTTCCTAGAATATTTATTGTTCTATCTCCTGGTTTGTCATATTTATCTCTATTTTGACTAATGAAATCGGCTTTCCTATTAAGCTATCCATACATGTTGATTTGCTAATTTATCTACAAAATGTGCTGGTTATTGACTTTCTACTCAATACCCCGATCAAGTTGGCGATTTGGCCATATATTTGGAACTGTCTGGAGAAACACCGACACATTCCACCTTTTGTTACTGATCATTTTCTCTTCTTGTCAATTGCAGGGTCAAATAGACTGACACGCTACAGACTCGATCAACCGGGTAGCCTGTTCGTGAAGCCACAGGGATTGTAGCGCCGCTCTTGCTTTGGTCTACCTGGCTTGCAAGTGCCCATTGACGCGAGGGTCACATTTTTGCATCAACGCATTCTTTTGGCCCGCTCGATGGGACACGATAGTAATCACGCATGGCTCTAGGTTTTGACAACAACACCATCCTCAACCTCACCATAGATGATCTTTCTAAAGAAGACAGGCAGGTGATCGACCAAGCTACTGAACAATTCACAACGAAGTGCCTATTGTCTTTTGGGAGGATGCGTGACAAGGTTGGTAAGGCTCAACTAAACAAAAGACACAAAAGACTATAAGAAACACGAATACTCACTTAGCCAAGATCCCGTTAGGAAGCCGAGTAGAATATCCGTAGAGGTACAAGGTTGGGGAGGCGCCAACAAGCCCGGCAACTCCCCGCTCTCACACCTCACATCTCTCTTTCTTCTCTAATAAGCTAGTAGGGCATAGCCCTTTGGAGTGGTGCTCTAACTCTAATCTTGTGGCTCTTTTCTCCCTTGAGTGTTGTTAAATGAGGGGGAATGGCTCTCCTTTTATCGGTGGAGTAGAGGGGGAGTCTTTGGCAATGTTCCATCCCCACATGGAAGTACCAAAACCGACCTTCATAGGGCGGTTTCACATCTTCCTTGTACAAATCCCCACCGTCATTGGCTTTGGGCTATCGTCATGGGCCATCTGGACAAAGTTGGGCCTGTTTGGTTCCAGGACAGGCGTGCCTGGCCTTGAGCGTGCGCGCCCATGGTGGGCCTTCTTGGCCCCACCTTTTGCCACCAGCTCATGGGCCTTTCTCTTAGCTTAGAAATGGCTAGTATTTTGTCCAAATCGGAGTCCGGATGCATCCGGGGCGTCCGTTCTACCCGGACGTGTTCGTGCAGTCCAAAACGAACTCGACTCTAATTTGGTGCTTGGGCTAGGACACTCCCATGTCAGTGGTTTGGCCTAGAATTGTCAGGTAAGTGGGCCACCTTCTTATCTCATGGGTTTCTTGTGTTTCTTGGCCCATTTGTGTCCATTTTCGGAGTTGCCTTCCTGCAAGTGACAATCACCGAAACTCGTAGAACACGTTAGTGCAAAGCCCTATTTACTATGTTGGGGTGGATTTTATATTATTATTGGTGGTATAAAATGTGAGTTTAGGACCGCCAACAAGCTCCCCCACACTTGTCCTTTACTCGTCCTCGAGTAAAGCTTAGGACTAAGATGGGTCATCCCTTTGATATATAACCTGCATACAAGATATTCCAAGCTTCACCTGCACTTGTGAACTTTTCAATTGTCTACCTTATTATATTGGGTAATTGAATAATGGAACAATAAGGATTCAAATCCCCTTTGCATCAGTCATATCAGAAACTTGGGTTTTTTGAATGGTTTTTTGTAAAAAGAAAAGATAGCCTTGCTCCTCAAATGATACTCTCAAGTCACTCATATTTGTGGTTGGTTTCTCACCAAGGCATTTTTTTTAAGATGCCTGCCTTTCATAACCTATCACTAAAGCTTTTGAGTGGAGTATGGGATAGGTATGAAGGTGGGCATACTTGCATCACATATGTTGCTAAGTCAAAAACCGAGCCACAAGAAGATACAAGTCATATAGCTTGATTGAGACGTGCAAGTGTGTGGAATAAGGGATGCTTCCTAATTCAAAATATTTTTGGTACTCCATGCATCATGACTCTCTTTATTGGTGGATGGATGATTCTTTTGGGAGAGTATGGGCTACAAAAGGATCTCTCTCTTTTTTTCTCTTTTTTTTCAAAATTATGGGACCTTCATGTGTCCCCATCTTTTTTCTTTCTTTTTTTTTTTTTTTCTAAGCCTTGGGACCTTCATGTGTCCCTATCTTTTTTTAAGTCTTGGGACCCTCATGTGTCCCTATATCTTTTTTCTCTTTTTTAGCATAGCACATAACTCTCTTTGGAAATTGGAGAATTTTTTTTTGAATGGAGAGATGTCATGATGGATGTAAGGAGTAGTTTTGGTGGATAAGGAATGTGCAACCCTCAGGGTAAGAGTCGGCATTTTTATTTGGTGGAGTGGTGCACAACTCTCAGGGCAAGAGTTGGCATTTTTGGTGGACGAATGGGTGCATGTTGTGCGCAATTCTCAGTGTGAGAGTCGGCTCTTTATTTGGTGGGTGTACGTGTGTCTCAATCATGGGTGTATGACTATAATCTCACTTAGGTCACAAACAATTTGACTAAGCTCAATGATCAGACAAGTAGCATATGACTAAAGGTTTTGCCAACATGAATCATGTCATATGGCTTTGGTAGGAAATTCTTTATCATTGAGGAGCATGCTATTGCATTTTCTTTTGTAAAAATAAATCCCAAGTTCTTCATAAAAAGAGCAAGGTTCAAATCATCCAGCTATATCACATACTCCAATTACTTAGATAACATGGGATCCCTAAGGTAACTTGTTCACAAGTTATGGGAATATTAGCGAGGAATAAAGAGTATGCAAATCTTATCAAAGGATAGCATGGAGATGGAGTGCCAAAAGTTTTGTCTTTTTGATTTAATAAATTCTAAACTTCAAAACTTTTGGGAGATGTGAGGGTAGAGTTGCACAAACCGTCATTGAAGATGAAGGAGTTACGTAAATCAAAGAGTAGTTCGATTGAACTAGAAGGTCAGCCGATCTTCTCTTGGACTTGTTTGTTTTGTCCTTCTCTATGCTCGATGTTGCGCATTGTGTTGGGAGATCTCGAATGTGTGTGTTAGCATTGCTTGAGAGATCTCTCCCACACTTATTCTTGTACCTACCTTATTTAAGAAGAAAACAAAAAGAAACAAGCAAGGGCTCTACCGGTTGGAATACCACGGAGCCAGAATTTTATTAATCATATTATTATTACTTAATTATTTTTATTTTGTTATTCTTATTTGCTCATCCAACTCATAACTCAAACAAGGTTAAGATTAAGTTGCAAAGTAAAAAGACCTTGGTTTATCTCCATATCGATTACTTCCCATTGTTTACGGCAACAACTCAAGTTCATTAACCAAAATTTCAACACCAAGTCAAAATTTGATTAAAGAAGACAATTTTAACCTAAGCACCATGCTTAATTTAAAACGCCTATAGATGTGTTGCATGTGCGCACATGCGAGCACACGTAAACATAGAGCATATGACATAAACATGAGAAGCATGAATTTGGATGGTCACATGGAGACAAGTATGAGTAAACAAGTTAGTGAACGTTACCTTTGCTTTACCCGAGCATACTCACCGGTAGCGTATGCCGATGGGAATTTTGGGCTTGCCACCGCAGCGCCATGGATTTCAGCTCGTGTGTACCTAGGTCACACATAACTAGTATGCATGGACCATGGGCCTTGATGGTAGCAAAGGTCCAGAGAAGGAGAGAACCCTTGCTTTTTCTCTTCTCCTCTCTTCTTCTTTTTTTAGCAAGGTGAAGCTGACATCAACTTGAATTCACCACTCATTTTTTCTTCCCTTCTATCTCTTTCTTATTTTTTTTTCCTCTCTTTTCTCTTATTTCTTCTTTTTTCTGTCTTTCTTTTTTCTTGTTATTTCTTTTTTCTTTCTTTTTTTCTCTCTCTTTTTTTGGGTGTCTCTTGGTGTGTGTGGAACATGGGCTTCTCACTTCCCTCCCCCACACTTGGACTTTTGTGTAAAAGTCAAGTGTAGCGTCAGGATCCCCTTGTAAGTGTGTTCCATCGCCTAAGAGAATCAAGGCTTGTAACTAATGTCGCTCCTCATTTGCAAGTGTTGTATGACCTGTTTTCTTCTCAACCTGAGATGGTTAGCAACAGGAATACCCAAGGGTGCATACTAACTTGAAAACATGACCTTGCTTTTTCTACAATAATAATCTTGGGTATCTCTCGGCAGTGCTTAAGTTATGGTCTTAAGCTGGACCTGCAGGAATTACCTCTTACAGCTATCAAAAGTGGTGTTAACCACCAAACATTGGGCAAAAGATGCTAAAGCTACAAGGTTAGTACCATCGTGCCACTATGAGATTTGAAAATGCTTACGATAAACATAGGCATTCACAATCACTCTCTTTAAAAAGTTTTGAAACAAGAATTAAGAGGTGGTTGGGATTCTCGTAGGAGCACGTGGTTAGAAGCGGAACAAACTGTAGAGATCCCAAGGGCGAGCATGACACATGAGATGTCTCAAAAGAGGAGGTGGCATGCTCGTTAGCGGACCCCTGCTTCGGTCTCTAGAGTTGTTGCTTCGGGCATGTCCATGGCATGGGAGTTTTCGTCCTCAAAAGATATATCATGAAGGAAAATTTCTAAATACCCCCCTAAACTATGGACCCTGGAACACATAACCCCCCAACCTATGAAACGGTCTAATTTACCCCCTGAACTATCCAAAACCGTCTATTTTACCCCCTGGGCGGTTTTCGACGGCGGTTTGCCCCCTGAACTATCCAAAACCGTCTATTTTACCCCCTGGGCGGTTTTCGACGGCGGTTTGCTACAGTAAGACCACTTTTCTATTTTTTATTTATTTCCGCTGAGTGTTTAAAAATCATAGTAAATCATAGAAAAATCATAAAATGGAAAATCCAACTTTGTTGGACTCTACATGAGTAGACCTACACAGTGAACATATAATATGGTATGCTTTAGTACAAAGTATCCAAAAACTTTGTACTAAAGCATACCATATTATATGTTCACTGTGTAGGTCTACTCATGTAGAGTCCAACAAAGTTGGATTTTCCATTTTATGATTTTTCTATGATTTACTATGATTTTTAAACACTCAGCGGAAATAAATAAAAAATAGAAAAGTGGTCTTACTGTAGCAAACCGCCGTCGAAAACCGCCCAGGGTGTAAAATAGACGGTTTTGGATAGTTCAGGGGGTAAATTAGACCGTTTCATAGGTTGGGGGTTATGTGTTCCAGGGTCCATAGGTTAGGGGGGTATTTAGACTTTTTCCTATCATGAAGGACGAACATTGACTCTCGATCGTTATCAAGAACAATGTTTTGATGGCCAGAGGAACATGTCTCTTGTTCGAGCACAGACGAAGGTGGACATTCCATTTCACAAGGAAGCTCAAACCTTGCCTACTTGAACAGGTAGCTTTGCTTTGCCTTTGGATCTCTGGGGCGAGAGATAAGGCTAGCAAAATGTTCAACTTCTCATTAGGGCTCCCTTGAGATAGTTCTTTTTTTGGGTCAAGATTTTCGAAGAGCGCCTTATGAGACGATGAACATCGAGGATGGCATAAATATGAAGGTCTAAGTAAACCTCAGTTCCGCTCATTTCAAAATGGCACGGCCTAACAATCCCACAACACTCGGATGAGCCTTGATGGACTTTTGAAGAGTGCGTTGGTCGGGACTAGCGGCATGGTTCCCAAAAGGGTTTTCGCTGAGAAATGTGACATGATAAAAGTCCCGACTATGAGGTTGTGTAGGGCTTCTAAGGGAGTCCCATTTAATGAACAAGATATAGTCATGGAAGATGAAAGAATCTGAATTGCTTCAGAAGATCGTCTCACTTCCGACAACCATTCTTATAAATGTTCCTTGTTAGAGGAGACTTCCTTAGAAATAAATGTTTAGGTGCCAAGAAGTGTTCGAGGTTCTGCCATAATCCTCGAATTTTGATGGCGAACTTCAAAGGATAAAGCATTCCTTCCTTCGGTGTTCGTGGTTCGGGTGAGGGCTCAACAGACGAATCTAAGGATAGCAAGGGCAAAGATTCGACTGATGAGAGCTCCTCAAAGCTTGACATTCCCTTTTTATGGAGGGTTTAAGGTTCTATGATGAGAGAAGCATGCTTCTCTAGGACATGAACAATGATTTTCCTCTATTCTATCATGGTTTTATGTAAAATGACCCTCCAACAGTCATGTCAAGGCATAGGGCAGCATCTATGTCTAGACCCAAAAGAGATGCAAATGCACGTCATCAGGTAAAAACAAGTCTAGGCCGGTATGTGTAAACCTTGCCTAGGCTGCACCTATGGGTTCCTTCTCATTCTGCTTGAAATCGAGGATTGCCCTTGGTAGAGAAGTGATACGAGACATGGGGAAGAATGCAAGATAAAACTTGCCTTTAAGTTCTCCCTAGTCTCCATTCGATCTTCCTATGGCATTAGTGTACCATTGCTTCGCCTCCCCGTTTGAGGTAGAACGAAAGCAACTTCCACATAAGAATTTTGTTGTGTCATGCCAGGAATGCTAGGCATGAACACACTTCCTCGGAATCATGCAGATGTCTAAAATGGTTTTCATCATCAAGACTGAGAAGGGCTATGCCCGAACCAGGGTTCTGAATCCTAGGTGGAGTTCATAGCCAGATGAAAATTTTGGTTTTTGAAAAAGAATTTTGGCTCAAAGAACTCCCCCTTTTTGAAGCAAAAGGATTTGGAATTATGGCTGGCTTCATGGTAATAGGATCAGATAGAAAGATATTTTGTTTATAAAAAGAAATTTAAAATATTTTCTTTTTATAAAAAGATACGGGACGAACTAGGTTCGAAGAAAATAGCAACCGTTCCCCTAAGCAACGGCGCCAAAGCTTGTTGGCATTTCTTAACGTATGTAGAGAATCCGCAAGCGTACGGAAGTACCATTTTAGCCTTCACTCGAAAGTATTCAGGGTGTCGTATTTTCCACAGGATCAGAGGTATTTCTCCTAGCTAGTTCATCCAAGGACAACACAAGGGTAGAGGTAGAAAGGTGGTAGAGATGGATTCTCACAGCTGTTGGTAGTTCTTAACGCAACCACCAGAAGTATGGAAGCAATGCTAGAAATACCAGGAGGGGTAATTCTATAACTATTGGATATTCCGCAAGCGCACGTAATGTACCGTAGCATTTCACCGAGGAGTATTCCAAGGTTGTCAATTTATATTTCTCCCAAGGGAAAGCCGAAGCTAGGAGTTAATAGGGGAAGGAGATCCAGGTGTCTATAATCTAATATCACTAGTGGAAGAGGGATAAATGGAGTGTATAAGAAGGATGGATCAATGAGTTAGCAAGAGAGTCTAGGAGGTAGAGTGATAGCTAGGTGGGAGGACAATGAGTGAGTCAGGACTCCTAGTAAAGGGAGTCAGGTTCTTGGATAGCAGAGATAAGGTACTATAGATAACTGAGCAAAGAGCGATCACTAAAGTATCTACCTCGGGTGCTTGGGACCGACCAACTCACGAGAGCAGCGAGTCCACCCCTAGGTCCTACAGAGCAGAACTAACATGGTGGAATACGTAGGCCGGACAGGGCTATCACCACCTGCCGGCTACCACTGCGATCCGTTGAACTGAATGCAATCCAGGGTAATCAATAGCCTAGACCCCACATCTACACTATTAATTACTACTCTACCCGTCGACGAGGTAAAGCACTCACACCAAGATATACTATGCAGTAAGTAAATACTGAATAATAAATACTAAGTAGCAAACAAGGAACCAGTAAATACTTTAATAATATAACTAAATGCTCAATTAAATATTCACACCTGAGCTGAACTTACAAGACTTGGAGAAGACCCCAAGCTTCGCTCGACCCACTCTAACTCCCACACTACTACTACTACTATAATGGACTACATAGCTTCACATGGCTCTCAAGAGGCTTCTCCTTGATGTCTTACAAATGGGGCCTAGGGGGTCTATTTATAGTGGAGAGGTGGAGTAGGGGCTACTCCAAGTGGAAGGTGGAGTAGGGGCTACTCCACTGCCATGTCATCGATCCGCGTGCTCTTTCCTTCTCCACCTTTGGGTCCACTGACCTCCCAACCGCCTTAGATGGACGGCTATGGGAATTCCACACATGGGAAATGTGTGGGAAGGCGGTTGAAAGCCATCCGCCCTTGGGAGGGGCCCACCCCCAGGTCAATCGACCTGGAGTTGGCTGACCTGTGGGTCCCACTCCCCTTTTAGAAGCTCCTGATGTCGGTAGGAGGCTAGGCCAGGTGGCAAGCCACCAAAGCCAGGTCGGCCGACCTAGCATTGGGGTGCCTGGCCCACCTCTAGCTCCCCGGTGCTGTCCCCACCTGTCATGTGAAGTCTTGCCCGAAGTTGAGTTCATTTGGTTCTCTGCTTGCTTCCATGTGGACCCATGGATCCATGTGCTAAGTGTTTGGATCGTTGAGAGGTAGCGCACTTGGATCCAAGGGTTGGGAAGGTCTCCCTGGAGCATGGCAAGGACCATGCCATGGAGGGCAGCCCCTGTTAGGCCCAAGTCCAGGTTGGTCGACCTAGATTATGGGGCCCACAGGGCTCATTTCCATCTTCCCTGCATTTCACAAGCTAAGAGTACAAGTGGAACTTTATTAGTGATAAATATGTTCATGTGATGCTTATCTTCCTTCCATCAAGGACTGTTGACGGGTTTTTTCGAGCATATAGAACTGGGTTTTATCTCCTGTCAACAAGATCCCCCAAGCTTAACCTTTGCTCGTCCTGAGCAAACAATCAAGACTTGGTTCGATTGGATCAGGTATTATCACTAAGTTAACACCTCAATAGTATTAAGTGTACAACAAAGAACTTCTCCTTGAATGGGAAAATTAGCCAAGCTGACACACCAATGTTACTTTAGCACTCATGGGGCTTATGGCATTAACTTAGTCTTGGGATGTTGGAAGATAGAACAGCTTTGACTAGAGCATCTACTTTTCTCATTCTTTAGCAAGTTTCATGCCAGAGGTTTTGCTAAGTTTTTCAAAAGAAGTCTTAATGTTCCTCATATGGTTTCTCTCAAGTCACTCAAGTGGTGTATGAATCCCCACCAAGGCACATCAAATGTTTGCCTTTTCCAAAACATCCTACCTCTAAAAAGGCTTTATGTGGAGCTTAAAGTAGGTATGGCAAGGAATAGCGTACTCACAATGCATATGTTTTCAAGTTAAGAAACTTGGACCTAAGAAGAGAAGTGCCATACCCCCGATCAAGATGTGGAAATGGAATGAATGGCATGATGGAATGTGATGGATGGTAAAGTAATGGAGGGATTGTATGGTGGATGAGGTTGCTCCTTTATTTGATTCTATCTCTCTTCCTACTTTTTATTGAGACAAGGCTAGCTCTCTTTTTTTTGAAATGATAAGAATCTGTCTATGAAGTAGATGACTAGCCTTTTGGGGACGTGTCTCACCTAACAATTGATATCTGAGAGAGAATTTCTAACATTTGGAACATGGAGCAACCCATTTGGTAGAGATGGTGGATATGGAGGTGCGTACTTCCGAGAAGAAGAAGACAAGAATAATGGTATGGATGGAGGTGCGTACTTCCGGGTAGAAGTAGCATATGAGTGGTTGCGTACTTCGGATTAGAAGTAGCATATTTGGTGGTGTGTATAATCTTGATCTTAGGAGTATGGCAAACCTCTAACACAGGTTCTACAAGACTTAACGAGGCTCAATGCAAGTAAGTAGCTTATGTAGAAGGCTTTTGATCATGCAATGTATATATAGCCGTGGTAGGAATTTAACACCATTGAGGAACAATTAAGTTTTTATTCTTTTTTAAAATAAATTCTCTGACAGTCATGCGTGCTTAGAACAATAGTATAGAGCTCTTATCTCAACTATCTCGTATCTCACAACAACTTAGACTTTGTCCTAGCACTTGCAACCCACTAAGTGATCAAGTTCATGATGGTCAAAAGCGCTAAGTAATCCATACTTAGAGAAGTGCTAAGTTGTAAACAAGTACTAGAGAAACATTAACTAGCAATTTCATCATCATTTCCATAGGAAGAATAGCACACATGAAGCATGAGGGAGATAGATAAACCTTTTTGGTATTTTTACTATAATCAAATTTTTATTTTATTTAAAATGCAATAAAGTAAACAAAAGAAAATGCAAGATAGAAGACATACCTTGGATAAACTTACCTTAGTGTGGGAGAGGATCTCCCCCAAGCATGGCTTTTGCTCATCTTGTATTGTTGTAGAGGTTGGGCGTTTTGTTGAGCCAAGCTTAGTGTTGTCGATGAGTTCACCCATGTCCATCTCTTGATGGCACCTCTATCTACCCCATGGGTAAGGAGTGCACACTCTTGGAGTGTGCTATGGACATGGAGGTCTTCATATGGACCCAGAATGTCCATGGGGCTTGCCTCATCGTCTTCTTCTACATCTTCACCTGCAAGATTTTGCTTGTTCCTGCAACACTTTGGCTTCTTGCCAGTGCAGTCCAAGAGGGACGGATCGATGATGATCGTGTGTGCAAGGCTGCTTGCTTTGCAGCTCTTCTTGATTCAGCATGAGGCTGCTCTTGGACTCTTTTACTCTCAGCGGAGGTGCATAAGGCACTTATTGGGGAGAGTAACTTCTTCACCTAGCTGCATAAAGTGAGACAACACAAGGACACACTAGGGAAACAAAGTTTAGCATTAGCATTAGTCCTCCCAAGTGTTAGTGGTCCTTGCGGGGCATAGTTACTTCCACCGTAGGGTGTGCTAGTGGGTAGTGACACACACCACACTTGCTCTTGAGCAAGACAAACTTCTATTGTCACTAGAAGAAAGGCTCACAATGCAAATGTGTTCACAGGGGGAGGAGAGCAAGTGAGCATGGGTGCTGGTGACCAACTTTATGGGTCGGTTGACCTAGACCCTCTGAGAATTTTGTAGTGCGGCTCTAGCAGCAAGCTGGTGGATGGCTATATGATAGAGTGAGGGTGCTGGCTGGCCATACCATAGGTCGGCCGACCCAAGCTCCTCCTCCATTTCAAAAAGCAGCACCACCATGAGCATTGGTAGGATGAGTAGATCAAAAACTATATGCTGACTGCCTACCTCCTAGGTCAACCGACCCAGGATGCTCCTCCTCTTGCTTTGTGCCAAAGTGTGAAGTGAGTGGAGGTCACTCTATGTTGGGTGCAGTCCCAACATGTCTCTCTTTCTCTCTTTCTTTATTTCTCTCTTTGGGAGCATCCTCATGGCATCCCCCTTCTTGAAGTGAGTGAGGATAAGAAAGAAGGCAAAGGCAAGCTTCTACTTATCCTAAGCTTAGAGAGAGAAGAGAAGGCAGTGTGAGCTCAAGATGATTTTGAGTGTGGATTTGGGCTCACACTGCAAGGGTGTTCACAGGGGGAGAAGGGCAAGTGATGGAGTCCCAAAGCTAGGGTCGGTTGACCCCCCTAAGCACAATTGAATGTTCTATTGAACTATGAGCAGGGAATCCTGATGAATCCATGAAAACATCTCTGAATTGGCACAAAATGGAGGTCGGCCAACCCCCAATCTTGGCCTCTCAACACTCTAAACCTTGTGCTATGAAATGCCTAGGAAAGTGAAGGCTAGGTGTGGATCAGAGGTAGTGATATTTTTGGTGATTCCCTAGTCTAGTTCTTAATGAAAGATAGAAAATGAGTAGCAAAAGTGGAGACATGGCTCAAGTGATTCCCATGGACCATGGGGACACTCAAGCATGCTTAGGTGACCACTTTGCAGATGTGAGTTGGTGGTTTGGTCCCAAGGTGAAGAGGGGCATCTATGCTTAGAGTGATGGACCAAGGGATCACTTCTTTCAATGTTTGGCTAGCATAGTGTGTTAGGATTCCTATGTGAGGTGAGTGGAAGACAACAGTTGCCAGAATCTACACATCTAGCCAAAGGGAAAGAAGCATGAGTGGACCCAATGGTGGGGTCGGCCGACCCCCACCTTTGTTGATCCACCAGCTCAAAACTTTAGTGCAAGTTACTCTCAAGGTTATGATGTCTTAGTGGCTCTTGCTTAGCTAAATGGAATGGTGAGTTTCTTCATCTTCTTTGCTAAAGCAAGAGATGAGAGTGAGGGGGTCTAGCTCCTAGGATGCAAGTAGATAGTTTCCTGTCTTTCTTTTCTTGTAACACTCATCCTATTGCTATATGATCACACATACCAGAAGCTGGAAGGAGGTGGGCCCAACCACTGGGTCGGCTGACCCATGGGTGGCCTCCCCCAAGATCTGGAGACACTCTCAAGCAACAAGCCAACTAAGTGCACAGAAAGTTCTTTACTTAAAACTGCAGAGGTTGTCAAGCTAGCTTCATCTAGATGTTCAAGTAAGCCTATCAAGCTATACATGTCATGATTTTCAGATTTTAACTTGAGCAAGTCATGAACATGGCATGGCAAAGCAGTGGGGCAAAGTTGGCAGGTGGGTGGCACCAAGGCTGGGACGGCCGACCCAGCCATGGGCCCCACCTAGTGCCCAAGTTGCTCAGCAGGTTAAGCAAAAGGTTTTCTCATCATTTTTTGTTTTATGCATGATGACTAAGTGTTATGTTAAAATAAATGATGCAGAGGTGAGAGTAAACATGCAATTGGAAAGAGAAATGCAAGAATTGAAATGCACAAAGTAAACATGGGATGACTACTGACATACCTTATCAGCGAGGGCTCCATGTTTTAGGTCCATAGAGCAGGACCTCTCCATTGACAATTGAGCTTGAATGTGCATCATCCCATCCTGGAGATGGATGGGGATGGTTGCACTTTGCCATGCCATCGAGATCTCCATTCTCTTCTTGATCAGGGTTTCATTCAATGTTCACCGCATTTGTGAATTTCTCTCAAAGACTTACCCTCATGGATTTGAACTTCCTGCAGGGGTTAGTCTAGGCATACAACCAAAGTCTACACTAGAGATTTTTGGTTCAATTAATCAAACTTGACTCCAAGTCTTATTTGATTAAGGTGGGTAGATTAACCTAAGCACCACACTTAATTTAAAAAGCCTATGGAAGCACCCTCAGAAGTACAACCAAACCAAGACCTACTAGAGTGGAAAATGGAGGTAAAAACAATGATGTACATGAGATTGATTCAAAAATGGGTGAGAGATTATCGAATGATAAGTCAGAGAACCATTTTTTTATGTTTTTTTGGGTTGGTTCTCACATTCCTTGGATCAATTCATCACTCACAATTTGTGATTGAATTGTGAGTGATGTAGTCGTTCCGTCACTAATGATGGGAAGGTTTTCTCTTGATGGTGACTTCTTCTCTGTTGGTATAAAACTACCGCTTCGCCTTTCCCAATAGCGAGAATGAGATAAAGCGAGGATAGATGGCTTTTGTGGAGATATTCTAAATGGTGAAGATCCCACACACCTACAGGAAGTGTTGGACATGGGCATTGGCATTCCCATGTGGCTTCCCACAAACGGGTTGGCTTGCACTATATTGATAAGCACAGGCTCAAAAGTCGCATCCCCCAAGCTAAGCTGCGGACCCATGGCGGCATAGTCAGCCGACGGCATAGAATAGCCAGGGATGATCTTTTGAGCCATGGCTTCTTTGATAACCGGTGCAGAGCCTCCTTCCTTGAGCGGGTTTAGGTTCGAATGAGCCTTGGAGGTGGAACTTGACAATGTCTAGTTCTCCTCAACAACCGTTCATGCACCGTCTAGCTTCACGATAACGAGAAGCAAGACAGGTGGGGGGTAAACCCCTAACACTAATTGATAACTAGATTGGTCATTGACCCTGGATTCAATCCTATTAAAACTTCTAGGCTGACGCTCTCCCTGGCAACGACGCCAGAAATGCTTGTTGGCAGTTCTTAACGCAACCACCAGAAGTATGGCAGCAATGCTAGAAATACCAGGAGGGGTAATTCTATAACTATTGGATATTCCGCAAGTGCACAGAATGTACCGCTGTAGCATTTCACCGAGGAGTATTCCAAGTGTTGATTTATATTTCTCCCAAGGGAAAGCCGTAGCTAGGAGTTAATAGGGGAAGGAGATCCAGTGTCTATAATCTAATATCACTAGTGGAAGAGGGATAAACGGAGTGTATAAGAAGGATGCATCAATGAGTTAGCAATAGAGTCTAGGAGGTAGAGTGATAGCTAGGTGGGAGGACAACGAGTGAGTAAGGACTCCTAGTAAAGGGAGTCAGGTTCTTGGATAGCAGAGCTAAGGTACTATAGATAACTGAGCAAAGAGTGATCACTAAAGTATCTACCTCGGGCACTTGGGACCGATCAACTCACGAGAGCAGGCGAGTCCACCCCTAGGTCCTACAGAGCAGAACTAACATGGTGGAATACGTAGGCCGGACAGGGCTATCACCACCTACCGGCTACAACTGTGATCCATTGAACTGAATGCAATCCAGGGTAATCAATAGCCTAGACCCCACGTCTACACTATTAATTACTACTCTACCTGTCGACGAGGTAAAGCACTCACACCAGTATATACTATGCAGTAAGTAAAAACTAAATAATAAATACTAAGTAGCAAACAAGGAACTAGTAAATACTTTAATAATATAACTAAATGCTCAATTAAATATTGACACTAAGCTGAACTTACAAGACTTGGAGAAGACCCTGAGCTTTGCTCGACCCACTCCAACTCCCACACTACTACTACTATAATGGACTACATAGCTTCACATGGCTCTCAAGAGGCTTCTCCTTGATGTCTTACAAATGGGGCCTAGGGGTCTATTTATAGTGGAGAGGTGGAGTAGGGGCTACTCCAAGTGGGAGGTGGAGTAGGGGCTACTCCACTGCCACGTCATCGATCCGTGTGCTCTTTCCTTCTCCACCTTTGGATCCACCGACCTCCCAACCGCTTTAGATGGACGGCTGTGGGAATTCCACAAATGGGAAATGTGTGGGAAGGCGGTTGGAAGCCAACCGACCTTGGGAGGGGCCCACCCCCAGGTCGACCGACCTAGAGTTGGCTGACCTATGGGTCCCGCTCCCCTTCTAGAAGCTCCTGATGTCGGCGTGAGGCCAGGCCAGGGGGCAAGCCACCAAAGCCAGGTCGGCCGACCTGGCATTGGGGTGCCTAGCCCACCTCTGACTCCCTGGTGTTGTCCCCACCTGTCATGTGAAGTCTTGGCCGAAGTTGAGTTCATTATGTTCTCTGCTTGCTTCCATGTGGACCCATGGATCCATGTGCTATGTGTTTGGATCGTTGAGAGGTAGCACACTTGGATCCAAGGGTTGGGAAGGTCTCCCTGGAGCATGGCAAGGACCATGCCATGGAGGGCAGCCCCTGGTGGGCCTAAGTCCAGGTCGGTCAACCTGGATTATGGGGCCCACAGGGCTCATTTCCATCTTCCCTGCATTTCACAAGCTAAGAGTACAAGTGGAACTTTATTAGTGATAAATATGTTCATGTGATGCTTATCTTCCTTCCATCGAGGACTGTTGATAGGTTTTTTTGAGCATATAGAACTGGGTCTTATCTCCCGTCAACAACAGCCTTATGGTCCTAAGCATAGCATTGCAATACTTCCACTTGCTCACTTCGGGCACTGGATCGCACCTGGTCTGCCAGGTGATGCGGCCTTTGGCTCTACGCCACACCTGAGCATGGGGGATTACGGAGGACGGATAGGGCTGTCACCACCTGCCGCCTACCCCTCAACCATGGAGAGCGAGGCAAACGAAGGTAGCCTCTAGCCTAGACACCACGTTTACACTAGCGACTACTACTCTAGCGTCGTACAGGGTGATCCGTCTTTATCAGGGACCCTCTACTAGAGCATCCACCACGAGGATGAATGACGAACCCGTGAACAAGCTTGGTAAGGCTCAACTAAACAAAAGACACAAAAGATTATAAGAAACACGAATACTCACTTAGCCAAGATCCCGTTAGGGAGCCGAGTAGAATATCCGTAGAGGTACAAGGTTGGGGAGGCGCCGACAAGCCCGGCGACTCCCCGCCCTCACGCCTCACATCTCTCTTTCTTCTCTAACTAGCTAGTAGGGCATAGCCCTTTGGAGTGGTGCTCTAACTTTAATCTTGTGGCTCTTTTCTCCCCTGAGTGTTGTTAAATGAGGGGGAATGGCCCTCCTTTTATAGGGGGAGTACAGAGGGTCTTTGGCAATGTTCCATCCCCACATGGAAGGACCAAAACCAACCTTCATAGGGTGGTTTCGCACCTTCCTTGTACAAATCCCCACCGTCATTGGCTTTGGGCTATCGTCATGGGCCATCTGGACAAAGTTGGGCCTGTTTGGCTCCAGGGCAGGCGCGCCTGTGCCTTGAGCGCACGCGCACCCATGGTGGGCCTTCTTGGCCCCATCTTTTGCCACCAGCTCATGTGTGTTTCTCTTAGCTTCGAAACAGCTGGTATTCTATCCAAATCGGAGTCCGGATGCATCCGGGGCATCCGTTCTACCCGGACATGTCCATGCAGTCCAAAATGAACTCGACCCTGATTTGGTGCTTGGGCTAGGACACTCCCATGTCAGTGGTTTGGCCCGCACTGTCGGCTAAGGGGCCACCTTCTTATCTCATGGGTTTCTTGTGTTTCTTGGCCCATTTGTGTCCATTTTCGGAGTTGCCTTCCTGCAAGTGACAATCATCGAAACTCGTGGAACACGTTAGTGCAAAGCCCTATTTACTACGTTGGGGATGGATTTTATATTATTATTGGCGGTATAAAATGTGAGTTAAGGACCGCCAACAAGGAGTTTGGGGAATTTACTGCCAGTATGGGAATCAAGTTGATTGGGGAATTCCTCTCCTTATTATGCACAAGCAAATGGATAGGCAGAAGCTTCAAATCAGATTTTGATGAAGTTGATTAAGAAGAAAATTGATGAGCAACCAAGAAGATGGTACTTAACTCCAAACAAAACTTTATGGGCTTATCGGATGGCCTGTCATGGATCAACTAAAAGCTCGCCCTATGAGTAGGTGTACGGTCATCATGTGGTATTACCATGGGAAGTTCAATCTAGATCAAGGAGAATTGAATTGCAGAAAGAACTAACAGCCATCGATTATAAAGCATCTCATGATCGATAATTTAGAGGATTTGCATTTTCATCGGCTAAAAGCGTTGGAAAATATTGAAGCTCATAAAGTGAGGATTACCAGGCATTATAATAAGAAGGTTAAGGCAAAGGAATTTGAAGAAGGAGAACTTGTTTGGAAAGTTAACCGCCAATTGGAGTGAGAGATAGCAAGTTTGGTAAGTGGTCTTCAAACGGGAAGGTCCTTACTTTATTGAGCTTGTTATCCTGTGTAATGCTTATATTTTGACTAATTTTAAAGAAGAAGTGCTTCAAAGAGTGTTGGGAAACAACTTCGCCGTAAATACTCAATCTCAAACTTTGGAGTTTTAAAATAAAAGTTTTTTATGAAAAATATTTCTTTGTGCAAAATTAAACTTCAGTTTCCACTAACAATAGCGAAGTTGGTCTTTCCGGCTTCGCTCAAATAATTTGGCTTCGCACAACAAACTTTACTCAGGAAAAATCCTATTATGGACTTCGCATTTCAACTTTAACTTTTTAGGAAAAATAATAAAGAAACGAGCGAATTTGACGAGGAAGGCTTCGCCGAAAGAAAAGACAAGATCAAGTTCATATCCAAAATTTACTACGAAGCGAAGCTTCGGAAATTCAAACCAATGTCAAAAATGAAGATCAAGAGTTTAAAAGCCTAGCGAAGTGGATAATTATGACTTCACCCCTCTAATTCTTTGACATTTTGTATATAAAAGTTCAAGGGCAAAATTGTCCTCCTTATGTAATTACGGCCAAGGGAGCCTATAAATACCCCCGACACCTTGTAAAACCCGGATGAAATGAACTCATGATTTCACGAGTTTATTCTCTCAAATCAGATTCTTGAGTGATTTTTCACCCAACAAAGAGCATTGAATGGGAGATTTCTTAAGAAATACTATCCTAGCATCTCGGGCGTACTAACTATTAAGATCTCACAAAGATTCAAGATTATTCGATGAGAGTGATAGCCGATATTTTTAATATCGCCTTTAGTACAAAAATAACCAACATCAGAGTTGGTGATAGCCGATGCGGCATGCATCGCCTTTAGTGCAAAAATACAAAATAGAAGAATGCATTTTAGAGTTGAAGATTGCAGAAAAAAGGACCTCGATGGATCCATCTCAGAAAAACATAGTAGATCAAAGTGCAAACTTTATTATATTGATAAAGTTTTTACAAGCAGATTGCATCCTAAGTACAATCTACTGCTGGAAGACCCAATTGACTACATACTCCGATGGAGTGACATTGGCAATCATCCCTGCCACCACCTCAAAGATGTTGGTGTTGTCCTCCATGACGTCGATGACCGCCGGCTGGGTCACGTGCCACCGAGATCTTGGCCAGTGTGGGCTTGGACGGCAGCGAGGGCAAGGGCGGCGCCATGACGAATGCCGTGGAGGGCCACCTCATTCACCATGGGGAAGATTTGATCCACCCTCTCCACGACGGAGTCGCCAACGGCGTTCACAGAGGCAGCGGCTGCTTTTCGGTGATCTGGAGGCCTCCAGTCACATAGTCAAGTCTGAGAGAGCAAACAGGGTAATTTGTATTAGGACACTGCAAGAATTGAAGAAAACACAGAGAAGTTTGAAGCAATGCTCACTGACGACCCGGGCGTCAACGGCTGCCCGCTGCTTGATGGCCTCCTTGACCTCTTCCTTCTTCTCCTCAAGCGCCCCCGGTGTTGAGGAGTGCCTGCTGGAACTCGATGACTAGTTTCTCCATCTGACTGATCTCCTTGGTCACCTCAGAGTAGCGGTCCTTAGCCGCCATCCATTCACTGTAGTAGTGATCGACCAGCTCCTTGAGCGGGTTTTGGACTCGGTACTCGATGATGAGTTCACCACGGATTCCTCATCTGCCGCCTCTAGATGTGCTGCTACTATCGCTGCTAGTGAAGGTGGTGCTGCCGCTGGTGCCTGTGCCGGTGTAGGAGCGGGAGCCACCACTGGGGCTGCTAGTGGTGCGGTGGCGTTCAAAGGCCCTGCGCCATCCCTTCTTGGATGAAGCAAGAACAGGGTTAGATTCAAAAAGCTGATAAGATGAAAAGGAAAAGAACTGAGGATCGGCTTACCCCATGCGGCGGTGGATTGTGCGGTAGGAGTTCACCTCCTCCTCTTCCATAGGACACTTGCCATAATCGCGACCTGCCATTGCTGGAGCTTGAGAACACTATTGGCGTTTTCTTGGAAGAACAAGGGCTTTGGCTAACCAGGAGGCGAAACGCTTGGGATTAGTTTGTAGATGAGAATGAAAGGCGGAGAAGGATCCAGATTTATAGCCAAAAATCACGACTCGAAATGTGAATTGGCGGCCGCATTCCATTAATGTTAGGGCCAAAGTGCGCACGAGGTAATCGAGTGGCTGGTCAAATCAAATCAGATTATCGATTTCCAAGCAGGCTAGTCGATTCGAATTCACCTTCCAAATGGGCTTAACAAATCGAGAAATGAAAAGTGTTGGTTGGGGCCACTTGTCGGTTTATAATCGGATATCTGCAAATTGGCTATTGAGACAAAACGGACTGCCGATTAGAGAAGTAACATTAACAGCTATTGATTCTGGGAAAAGTGTTTGGACAGAACAGTAAGCCACCACATGAAGCATCAGGATTACCTCTCAAAGAAGTTTTTAAGTACATCGAAGGCACTAATCCTAGCAGAATCTATCTGAGTCAACACTTGTTTGTCCTCAATTGCCGATACAGAGATGTTTTCAGGCTTTTGGCTATCTGCTTGCCTGCTATTACAGTTTTAGCCAGCTCTTTCTTCTGAAGATTTAGATTCTTAATAATTGGGGTCAAGGCAGATTCACTGTGAGCTATGGCAGCGTTCACCTCTTGAAGCCATTCCTCTAATAATGCTTTCTTAGTTTTCAAACTCTCAAGACCAGGCTTTATGTCATTAGCAGATTTCTGAAGATTCTTTAGAGATGAGCCCAAGCTCTTGACCTTTTCTACATTGGAAGTTTTCTGCTCCATCAAGAGGGATTGCTCGTTCAAATTGTCTTGAACCTTCTGTATTCTTTGGGCTTCATATTCAGTTGAAGAGGTTTTAGTGATAGTCTCCCAGAGACTTGAAGGCGAAGCTTCTCTGACTTTTGCAATAATGTTGCTGATGAGTTTGGCATTCTAGACTAAATTAGCTATATTCTGAAGAAGGGGTGGAATGTCCTTTAGGTGCTAGAGAAATGGCGGAGATAAGGATGAAATTTTGGAATAAAATCACTTTTATCCCAAAATTGTGGGGCATATGTTTGTACCAAATTTTAGATTCAGACGTGCGCGTGAATAGAGGCCTACTGAGGACACTACTGCTAGGGATTGGCTAAGTGTGGTGACAGCCGTTTGTTGGGGAATCGGCTATTTTGGTGCGAATCAACCAGATTGAATCGGCTATTTTGCGACGATCGGCTATTCTTCGTCAAAGGGGTGTTCCACGTCGGTTCTAGCAAGTTTGGCGATTGGCGGTGGATGAAATGCATGGGCCTCTACAAAAAGGAAAAGATAGAGCCCGAGTTATCGATTCTGATAGTTATTAGTTTATTTCCATATTTATATTTCATATTGGACAAGGACACGGTTAAATCCCGGGGTATAAATATGTGCGCCCAAAAGAATTGTAAAAGGACAATTCAACAATCAATGAAACACAACTCGGCTTCACGCCAAACCCTTAGGAGTAGGATGTTGGCGTTTCTTAGCGTCGCTACCAAGTATGGAGGTTTTAAGTCCATCCCGGTAATGGCACTAGAAAGCCAATTGGTATAAGTTACGCAAACAAGAAATCGCAGCGCACGGATACCGTTGTAGCTTTCACCCAAGAGTATTCCGGGTATCGTATTTATCCTCAGGGAAGCAAAGGGTAAAGAAATTGATAATTAACCTTCATACATCTGTTAACTAATATACCAACTAGACTAATGAGGGGGTAAAAGATATAATCGGGTTTTTAGATAAGCGACACACACAGGAGAACCCTAAAAAGATAGCAGAGCAGACTAGCTAAGCTAAGAGGTCTACAGGAGATGCCAAGATTCCTATTTTCTTCTCCATTACTGTGGTTCTATTCAAGTCTATACCAAAGGGATAGCTAAGCGGGGGTCAACATAGCGGTTTCAGAGCAGCTGTACCTTTCCGGTTCTCGAAGAGACTGGGAAGGGTTAACCGGGAGAAGGCTGCCAAAAGCTCTACGAAAACACCAACCCGAACGTGGTGGATTACAAAGACCTGGTCAAAGCTATCACCTCCGGGGCTACCACAACTATCCGTGGGGCTGGGCGCATTCTCCGTGGCTCGCTAACCTGCACACCACGCCGCGCTGTGCGGTTACATACTCTGAGTCACGATCTATAACTAGAGCAATCGGTCGACCAGAGAACCCATGCCAAGGCATAAACACTACACTAACCAAGCTTAGCTAAAGAACTAAGGCATGACAAGATAACCAAATGAGTAGTTCAGTAATGTAAAGAAGATAAACATATTGAAAGTACTTGAGCCTTATAGAGGACTGATACAAGAAATGCCGAGCCTCCGAGGACTACTCTGGAACTTGAGCTCTCTCCCTCGCTCCCAACTAGACTAGCACTACTACTACATCTTGGAAATGGTAAAGTGGAGCTCTTCCTTGTGGTGTGTGTGTGAGGGGGAAAAAGTCCCCTTTTTATACTAGAAAGGAGGGGGCTCTTTGGAAATGTTCCAACCCCATATGGAAAGCCAAAACCGACCTATTCCACCGTCATAGCATTTATTATACCGCCAAACCCCGCCGCTATCGAGTTTGGGCTGTCGGCATGGGCCATCTGGACGAAGATGGGCCAGTTTGGCCGCCTGGGAGGCTCGCCCGCGCCATTAGCACGGCCACGCCAAGGGAAGCTCGGCTGGCCCCCATCTTTTGCAGGCACGTGGGCCTCATCGTTAGCTTCGCGTGGCCGGGTCGTTTGCCTCATTCGGAGTTCGAATGAATTCGTGGCGTCCATATTACCCGAACATGTTCGTGCAGTCCAAGACGAACTCGACCCTGATTTGGTCCACTTGCTCTTCCCTTTTGTGTCCTTGGTTGACAAGGATCTTTGTGAGCAAGATGGGTCAGCCGAGAGCTAGAAGTGACATGCCCAGTTGAGGTGGTGTAGGGGGAATTTCCTAGGTGTAATTTAACCTCCTTTATCTTTGCTATGGGCCAAAGTAGGATTAATTATTCCTTTCTTATATTTCCCTACCTTTGGTCCATATTGGCGTATTTTCAGTTATGCTCTGCAAAACAAGTGAAACACCAAAACTTGTGGAAATCGTTAGTAAAACCCTATTCACTAAGTTTGGTGCTCATTTTATTATAAAGTTGATGGTTAAAAACATGCAATAAGAAGCGCCAACAAGTTCCCCCACACTTATTCTTTGCTCGTCCTCGAGCAAAGTTTAAAAGAAACTAAGGAACATGACTTTCAAAGATATGATGCTAGCATAAAAGATATTCCATGTCATTCCTTATACTTGTGGATTTCAAAGTGTCTACCATGTCGCCTTGAGCGGTTGAAAAGTGGAACGGCTTTGACACCAAGCCATCACTTTCTCTCTATGGAGCATACTTGGAGGTTTTTTTATAAATTTTTGCAGACAAAAACATATAGCTCAAACTTCTCCTCAAGAGGGTACTCTCGAATCACTCAATGTTTATGTTCCTCACCAAAGGCATTGCCTTTTTCATAACCTACCACTAAGGAGAGTGGAGTTTTGGGTAGGTATGATAGTGGGCATACTTGTATCACATATATTGTAAGGTCAAAAACTGAACCACACGGAGATACAAGTCATACACTTTGATTGAGATGTGCAAGTGTGTGGAATGGAAGATGGTTCCTAATTTTAAATATTTTTGTGTACTCCATGCATCATGACTCTCCTTATTGGGTGGATGTTGATGAAGATAATAATAAAAGAGAGTATGGGCTATAAACAAAACTTTCTTTACCTTCTTTTTTTTCTCTCTTTTTTTTCTTCTATTTTTTTGAATGGGGATCTATGGATTTTTCCCGTTAATTTATTGCACTACCCCTTCTCTCTTCTCCTTTTTTCTTCTTTTTTTTTAACATAGCCCATCTCTGTTTCTCGGTAAATAACTAATGGAGAGAGATGTCATGAAAAGAATGCAAGGAGTACTCTTTGGTGGCTAATGAATGCGCGATCCTCAAGGATATGAATTGGCATTTTTATTTGGTGGAGATGGTGCGCAACTCTCAGTGTTAGAGTTGGCATTTTTGGTGGACGAGGGGTGCATGTTGTGCGAGACTCTCAGTGTAAGAGTCGGCGTTTATTTGGTGGGTGCAAGTGAATCTCAATCATGGGTGCATGACTATAATCTCGCATAGGTCACAAACAATTTGACCGAACTCAATGATCAAACAAGTAGCATATGAAAAAAGGGTTTTGTATGAGAAAAGCATGTCATATGGCCTTGGTAGGAATTTTAACCATTGAGGAGAAGTGAGGCTATTAATTTTATATTTTATCAAAATAGAAATCTCCAAGAGCATGCATAGAAAAGAAATGATTACCTTAGTCATACCATATCTCACCTCACAACAACCTAGTTGACAAGTTTTTCTAATAAAGAAGTATCCACCGGTAGCAAGTGTATGAACTAGGAATAATGTTTATACCGGCCAATCTTTAAAAAGTAAAGCTTAAAGTTTAGCAAGATTTCATTTCACATTTTAAGTTTGATTATCATGTGCAGCATTTTTAAACAAGATCAAACTTATAGGAGCAAAACATGGATGAGGAAAAGGAGTGCAAACCAAGCGTGCACGAGTGTTAGCGTGACGAGTCGGAGTTCCCCCACACTTGGATTTTTATGTCATTTGACAATAAAAACCAAATGTGATTGTTGATGCATCTCCTTGCAATGTGTTACGGTACCCATATTTCTAGACATCGTTCATCCTCTTTGTTCCTAAAATTGTTAGTGGAAAAGGATACCCGAAGGGAACTTTGTCTAGCACCAAGATTTTTTTATTGCTATGGGAGATAGGGAGAGGTTATTATTCTAAAACATGATAAGCAAAGATTTATTTTATTATCAAAAGGTTTTTTTAAACAAAAAAGTTTTTTTTGCAAAAATTGAAAATAAGTTGAAAACAATTTTATTATGCACTTTTGAAGGTAAGATTGTTTTTAATTTTTATGCAAAAGAATATTTTGGTGGAAAGGTAAACATGCGAGTTCAAAATCAAAACTTGTTTGAAAATCAAATATGAGATAAATACCGATTTACCTTCGGCAAGGACTCATCGTTTAAAGTCCGTTGAGCGGGGACTTCTCCTTTGAATTTTGAATGAATGCGTATTATCCAATCCCGGAGATGAGGATTTGGATCCTTGTACTTTTGGCCTCCGCCATGCCATTGTGATCTTCATGTGGTTTTGGCTTGGCGGGCACATGGGATTCAAATTTCTTTCGTCTTTTTTTTGTGATCAAGGTTCATTCAACGTTCACCAAATGAACTCTAATTTACAATCATTATGAACTCATCTCAAAGACTTGCCCTTATGGATTTGAGAAATTCTGCAAGGTTAGTCCAGGCATACAACCAAAGTCTATGCTAGTAATTTTTGATTCAAAAATCAAACTAGACTCCATGTCCAACTTGATTTAGGTAGGCAAATTAACCTAAGCACCATGCTTAATTTAAAAAGCCTATGGAAGTATGATCGTCATGACTGACCAACACTCCCAAACCAAAGCATACTAGAGTATAGAAAGGTAGCATGAAAATAATACACATGAGATTGATTCGAACGAAAGTACGAACATTGAATGATGAATTGGAGAACCATTTTTTATATGCAGGGCAATCCAAGTGAGGTGAATGAATATGATCAAAACAAACATGCCATGGTTTTGAAGGAAATTTAAACGAGTAAAATGCATGCAAATCTAGGCTTTAGCTTTTTCCCGTAGCGCGGACCATCTAACGATATCATCACACCAATTGGCGAGCCAAGACATGAAGTCGAGATGGTCCCGTTTAACATCCGTCTACTACGAGGCTAGACTAGGAGCATCGAATAGGAGGATAACAATAGAAATTGTTATCAACCTAGACTAGGCTTGGCGCCCGAATACAGCTCAAAGACTAGGAGCCACCCAAAGAAAGCACTAGATATATGATGAATTAAGCAAACATCACGTTGGCGAAAATAAATTTGGAAGGTATAAAATGTTTTTTGGTTGGTTCTCTCAAACCTTGATCGATTCATCACTCACAATT